>VZRO01001448.1:366703-386209 GCA_013397915.1 Daphoenositta chrysoptera | reverse complement strand
GTGTGAGGAGGGCAGGGCTGCTGTGCCTGTGCCCATCAGAGCAGGGCAGGGCTGCTGTGCCCGTGCCCATCAGAGCTGTGTGCCACCAGCAGGCACCAGGGACAGAGCCAAGAGACCTGGCAGCACCCGCACACGGGATCTGCAGCACCACACAGCCTCCAGAGAGCCAAAGGGACAGCTCCCCAGAGAGGAGTCTCTCCCAGGGCTAAGGCAGCTGAGCCAGGGTCCCACCACGCAGCATTCCGTGATGTGTTCCACAGCTGGATGGTTTTTTAGAGCTATACATATTCTCTATACAGTCACAAATAATATATTGAGTTCAGCATTCGTCCAGGTTTATGCAGCTTCGTAAAGATGTTTCGTTTTTGAGGTGCTCAATAGGGCGAGAGGGGATTTGCAGACAGAAAAGATGAGGGTTGGGGTTTTTTTTTTTGGGAGGAGCTTTTTAATGTTTTTAGCCTTGGGCTATGAAGTGCTGGAAGTGCTGCAGAATTCCTTTTATTTTTACTTATTTTTATCTGTGCGCCAGGCACTTGTCCATGCTCTCTGCCCTGCCAAAAAGGCTTCAGCATTAATGTGACAGACCACCCTGCCCGTGGGTGAGGTGTGTAATTCTTTCTTGGAGCAGGGATCTCGAGCAGAGGCTGCTTGTTATGTCGAAGTGCATGTGGTTTTCTCACACGAGTTACTTGGCAGTCCAGAGAAAATATTAAACTCCACTTAACTTGGAAAGACCAGGAGGTCTTAAATGCATAGTAAAAAATGTCTGCATTTCATTTTTTCTCCTTGATCTCTTATGGAAAGTCTTTGGCAATGGCGAAGAGAGATCTTCCCTCACTCTGAAGTACATCCCCATGTTTCAGTGTTCTAACCTGTCTGGGTCAGGAATGGCTGCTGGCATTTGTGTAAGATTTTTTTTTTTCTCCCCGTGGTTGCCTATTGAATTTATAAATAGAAATTAAAATGACTGGTATTAAGTAGGAACTAAACTCCCAAATCCAATGTTTGGTCCTGGGAACTACTGGGAAAGTCTGTTCTCCATTTTTGCAGGGGGCCCTTGGGCCTGCTTGTGCACACAATTTTCAAAAATATGTTTTTAACATTAGAAGTATGAATATTTTTCAGCATCAGTATTAGTGTTTTGTATTATGAGAGGGTAATTTTTTAATTTAGTAACTTTCATTAAAGGTCATAAATTAGAGTTTTTAAAGTTTCTTGCCCATTAAAACAAACAAACAACTTTTGGACTTTAAAACATATGTAATTATTGGAAATCATTAGAAATTATCTCCTCTAAGGATTTTATTCCTTTAATCAAAGTTCCTACTGACAATAATGGAAATTTTTCTTCTTATGTGGATAGCCATTTAAACAAATGCTGAATATTTACCTTTTTACTTTCCACTTTTATAATAATATTGATACTAGAACCTAGTTTGGAAAAGTGTTCAATTTACAGGGTTATTTTAGTCAGAATTGTGCCATTGTGCTCTGAACACTTGTGAGAAAGCGAGGACTGCTGACATTCCCATTCCCTTGCTGCAGCAGGCTGAGGAAGGAGCTGGGCTTTGCACCTGTGTACATGGCAAGGGCTGGGATTTGGGATTGGGGATAGGGGTGGGAATGGGGATGGCTGTGTGAGGGGTGGGGCAGCCTGCCAGGGAGGGGAGAGAAATCCCCTGAACTTAGATGTGACAAAACATGAAAGCAAAGGAGGGTCCAGGGGAGGAGGGGTTGGGCACATCTGACTATTCAGCCCTCAGCAGCTTTCCAGGAGTTCACAACTTAAACCCAAAATCCTGACAGGAGCAATCCCAGCATGTTCTTGCTCGTGCTGCCTGCAGTTCAGCAAGTTTTCTGTGCTGCCTCTCCCAGTGTGCCTGGAAAGCAGCCTTAACGTGGAGCTCCAGATGTTTAACAAAATTGTGATTTGGGCTACATGCAAAACAAACAAGCCCCTCTCTGAGTCGCTGGCTGTCAGTAAAGGTTCTCAGCAACCAGGCTACTGCAGGGCACCTCTTGAAATGAAATCCTTCATGCCTTGATTAGTTCTTTGTGTGTTACACTTGTTTGGAAAGCTCTTCTCTTGCCAGCCTGGTGTGATGCAAGATTTCCCCCTCTCAGACCCAGAGAGGGCTCTGACACTGCTGCTGCTGCTCGGTGTTCCCAGAGCCAGTGCTGAGCCCCAGGGCAGCCACCTCTGGAACTCCTGTGGCCACACTGGGTGGAGCAGAGAGCTCGTGACCAAAATGCCTTTGGATTCCAACAGCAGGGAGCTGAATTTTGAATCTCAAGGAGAATAATAGGAAAAACAGCTGCAGAATCTCCTAGCACTTCGTGTACAAGCACTCATTTTAAAATGAAAAATTACCATTTCATCAAACTGACATAAAATTGGCTTGTCAAGCACTGAAAATAAAATGTGTTTTTCCTTTATTTCTCATTCTTTTTAGTTTTTCATGATACGGTTCAATTTTCAGCTTTTCCTTGTAAAAAAACAACCACTCCTAGAATCTTTATGAAAATGAAAGCCGTCAATTTCATGTGAATTCACAACTCCTGAAACTGAGGTTTTTAGCCATCAAACTCTGAGACTCGCATGGAATGGCTGTCTGTACCCAGCAGGTCTCGGTGCAGTCTGACTGTGGGTTCTCTTCCTACTCTGGATGAATCAACCTGGTTCATTTGAACTGTTAAAAAGCAAACAGCTCCAACATGCACTGTGAAGCCAACACTACAGAGCACAGGAGTTGAAATGAGTAAATAGCAAGCAATTCAGCTTTGATGTACCTAGATATGCCTCTAGGAATCTCCAACTGCCTCTGAATTCCCTGTTTAATCCACTGTCTGTTTGAACTTATGCAATAACCTAAATATTTGGGTGTTGTATTTTAACCATCGTGTTTTCACTGGGTTTTGGAATATATGCTTTCATATGGAGTATTTGAGCATGAAGTGCAGTCATGTTCTTGACGTGTTGATTGGAAAATGGATTCGTAATCTGCCATAGAAATAATGATGTGTCCAGATGTGGATATCATGTACCATCAAACTCCTGCTGCATTGTAGAAGCTCAAAACACCAGGGCTCTACAGAAATGGGAAGCATGTTTGTGAACAAGCCATTCCCCTCCCTTTGTCTGCTCAGACTCTGCACCCAGTGCTTGGGTCCTGCCCCATCCTCATCCTCTGTGGCATTGTCCCGGTGTGGTGCCTGTGGAGCAGTCCCCAGGACCATCTCCAGAATTCCCACAGCTGGAGATGTGCAGGAGGCTGGACTGTGGCATCTGAGCTCATGGTTCATTACCTGTGCGCCTCAATTCACGTCCTGGGTCAGCACTTAATTTCTAATCTTCTCCCTGTACCCAGCTATGGAGGATATGCAGGTGGAAAAATCCTCAATACAATAGATCCCATTTTAGAGAACTTTAGTAGATTCTGTTTGAGTGCCTTTAGGTTTTTTTAGAGGGAGCAGGTCATTCTGTGGCTGTTAAAGATTTCTGGAACAAAAAGTTCATCTTGTACAGAAGCACAATTCGGGCAATTTGGAGGGTGTTAGCCTGAGTGGGTCCCTGGTTCATGGCCCTCGCCAGCCATGGGCTGCTGGAATGTCCTTGCCTTGATGCAAACCTGGCAAAATCAGTTCTGATCTGTTGCCATCAAAAGGAATTCATAAGGACTTGTTTGCTGCCTTCTCTGTGTTTATGCTGATGGGATTTTTTACAAGCATTTCCCAAAACTAGGGCGTTGTACAGCACTGGGTGGTCTAACACTGAGGCACACGATTTTTAACTCTTCCTGGGTTTACTGCAGTTGAAAATGGTGCTATTTGCTTTAAAGCAACTTGACTTGGGTTTGGCGAAGGTGCTGGATCTGTTTTGATATACACTGCTAAACAGAGCTGCAGATTCCAGCCAGCGGCCCTGTTTGCAGAGGTGGGGATTTTGTTGGAGTAGAATTTTATTAAATTTACAGAATAAATTTAATTAAAAGCTAGTAATTTCTAACGTCTTATTTACAGTTTGTACAGATTTAATGCATTGATAGCTTTTAATTTGTACTTGGCAATTTGTTGAAGTAATTTACTTCGTAATTATTTCATGATTGCTAACACTTTGGTGCCATGCCACTCTCTGTTAAAATTTTCTTATTAGCTTTGTGACTCTCTGATCTTTGTACCCCTTTCTGTTCTTCATACCTTCTTCTAATCTTTGACTTTGTTCTAACTTAGACTTTATTCTGTCTTCCTTTGCTCTACTTTTGTCTCTTCCTGATCCTTCTGTGTGTGGCCAGCCTAAAAGATTCTAGGTAAGATGTCCTTTTGGACCAGTCTATGGTCTGTTTAGGTGGACAGCATTTCTATGCTGTTTTTTACATAACAATATTATTTCCTATGCTACAGGTACCTTCAATCCACTGGTTGTCCCTAGAACACTCTAGTCTATAGGATTACCAGAAGTAGAAAGGATGTTCAGGTAGAAATTCCCTTGAGTGATCAAGGTACACATTATGTTTGTGTTATGTCACCTGTGACAAAAAATGTTCCTCATCCCTTAATGATAAGTTCACCTCATTTAAATTCTGTGTGGATTTTTAGGTTCAGTTCTGGGCTCCCTCATAGAGCAGCAGGTCGTGCCTTAAAGCCCAGCTGGTGCTGGATGAGGCTGCTCTGTGTGCTGGAGAGAGCAGCAGTGGCCGGGCTTGCACGTGTGCTCAGGGGGAAGTGGAGCCTGCATGGAAAGTGAAGCCAGCCCAGATGGAAGTGCTGCTAAATATCCCGAGGAGCCCAACTCTTAAAAGCTCTGTTTTCTTTGTAAAGCTTTCCTGCTATTCATTCAGCCTGGGAAGTGTCTCCCCATGTTATTTAGTGCAGTCACCAGTAACAGATGATGTGTTTGCAGCCAGAGCTGGGCATGGCCCGTGGGGCTGTTCTGCTCCTTGGCAGTGACAAGTTTGTACCTGACTTTGATGAAGTTGTGTCTTCCTGGCTGGACAAATGCCAGTGTCATTTGGGCAACCCAGGGCCTTCTCAGTGCTGCTGACCTCAGATAGCATTCCTGCTCCAGACCTGGGCTGGACTTGTTTATCTCTCAGCTCACAGGGTGCCTTTTACTACTGTGTCTGCTGCTTGTCTTGAAAAGGAAACTTGAAGTGGTGTTGCTTGGTTTTCCTCTGGCTCACACTTCAGTCTCAGCCTTGTTATTCTTAAACATACTTCAGAAAACTGCTAGAAGACTTGTACAAATCTGCAATGGTTTGTGGGCTTATCTCGGATGTATACTTTAGTTTAAAGTATGTGAGATTTCTTCTTGCCCGTTCTCTGCTGGATTTAAAAGTTATAGCTTGAAAAGTGGCTGTTGGTAATGGCAATTTATAACAGCCTGTGTCCTGGAGCATAATTTATGATGAAAAAAGCAGAGGATTTAGCAAGTTTAAAGCCTCCATGTCTGTTGCTCTGTTTTAGGCATTGTGGGATAATCTAGCATATGCTTAGTTAGTCACTGCTTCAAACGGAGAAGTATTTCAGATTTGGTACCTAATGTCTTTTGCAGACAGCTTAGATAATGTTGCCTTGTGAGGTGCAGTGTGTTCCTCCATTTGCAATGGGTGCAGAAAAGCAGGGAGATACCCGATGGTCATTCTGTTTTCGCTGTGGGATGCAGATTGCTGTTGGACCAGTGGTGCTTGGAGCCATGCACAGGGGTCAGATGGAACGGCTCCTGTGGGGCTCTTTGGTCGCTGTGGGGTGATGGGGTGGATGTGAAGTCTGGGCTGTTTCCCCAGTGTAATGAAGTCTCCTTACACCACAGCGAGCCCTGCTCTCTTCTGCTCTGATAGAACAATGTCTGGGTAGGTTTGATGTGCGTTCTGGCTCCCACATGGGCCTGTGGCTCCTGCAGTCCTGCTGCTTTGTGTCCCTGCACCTGGAGGAGCCCGAAGGTCAGGAACTGGCATCGCTGTGTGGCTGCAGCTCTCCTGCCTTGTGCTCCTGGTGTTTCTCGTCTCTCAGGGTGGGCTCCACATCCCTCCCCACTGACAGCAGGTGTTGCTTTGCCAGCACCTTTGCAGAGGTTGAGGGTCAGCCCCTGGGGGCTCCTAAGGGGGGACAGGGAACTGGTTTTGCAGAAGTCTTTCCTTGGGTACAACCTGGGAGGAGAGCGAGTGTGTTTGCACCTCCTTAGTGATCACTGCTGTGCAGGACTGACCTCTCCATCAGCCCAGCTTACACTACTGAAATCTCTTTCTATGGGTCATTGCTTTTCTTTAAGTATCACTATAGCACATTAAACACAGAGTTTCTGTTGCAGTGATTTATGCTAAGATAAATTATTCGTTTTTTTGATATATTCGAAATATATCATAATATTCGATATTCACCCATCACAGGGATTTGGTGTCTCAATTTCTGAGTCTGGTTATTCCCCATGCATTAAATTACTGTGTCCTCTGAAATGAAAGCAGCTGAAATTCAGTGTTTTATTATTTCTTGCACCATTTTGATAAACTTATCAATGGGGTACAAAGACTGAAGCTGTTGTTTAAATAATACAGACATGTTTGTTCAACTTTACATATAATAGTCCTGGTTTCTTTCAAGTTCATGACCAGCTTTGCCTCAGATTAAAATATTTTGTTTTCCAGATGCAGGGAGTTGAAAGGGTGGGGGTTTCTCTGCTTTGCAAGGTCACAGGACAGAGCGAGGTAGCAGGAACAGAAGCCTTGCCAAGGCTGGCAGAGCAGCACCCTGTACCAGAATCCCCATGGTTAAAAAAATTCTGGAAGCCAGCTGGGTTTTCCTCAGTGCCTGTGCTTGCTCATGCACCCAGAAGCTTGATAAAGAAACAGAAGTTCAATAAATATTATAGCTGGAAGAAGAGTGGATAAATTCTCCTCTCTTCCCCATTTTGAAGTGGAGAAATCCTTTTATTCAGTTTGGATAGTTTTGATAACAGAGCTAGGATTGAGCTGAGGTCTGGATTATAATGATGCTCTGATATACTGGATGCTTCCAAATGACTCCTTACTCTGTGAATTAACTCTAGTTTGTTTATTAGAATTGTCAGTGTATTTAGCTTTTCCTCATCTAGTATAAGCAGTTTAACATCTGCACTTCTGTATAATGATTTCAAGATTTTTCTTCTTGCCTGCATTTGACTGGACTTCTTGTTAGCTTGATTTATTATCTTCCTAATCTTATTTCAAAATTCATGTGGCATGTAACTTCCTTGGCAAGTTAAATGTCAGGTAAATGGCATTGCTGTGTTAATTTAAATTTAATCAATAGATAATGTGCTGCAGCAGGAACACAGAACAGCTCAGCAGGTCTCTGACTAGAGATGTGAATTTTCTTTCTTATAGAATTTTGGGGTGCTGTGTACGAAATGCATGCTAAATATTTGGCTGGGAGGTGCTGTCACAGGAAATCTCTGAAGTTAGTGATCCACTCTCAGTTAAACTTAATTTAGAGTGCATGTACTTTATTATCTTCTAGTATTTTCAATTCTTCTTTTCTTTGCCATGACTATTGTCAATATTATAAATAAAGCTATCTTTGAGTATAACCCAGGCTGTAACTTGATTTGAGGAAAAGAACTGTGCATGTTAACTTGGCTAACAGCTGGGAGTGTGGCTTTTGTAGTCATGAGTGTGAAATGCTCAAAAACCAAAGGACAGAGCAATTCTTTAATTTGTTCTGAGGGTAAAACTTGGGTAGTACCATGGTTTTTATTTGGGAATAGCTGTTGGTCTTTGCAGAGATTAAAGGACTTGATACATGGCAGCATGTAGATCACTGTTACCTGCCTGAGGAGATGCAAGTAGTCCAGGATTTTGGTCTGCTTCTGTACTATCAGATTACTTTCTGCCTGTTTTTGATGGAGCTACTGGTTCCTTTTTAATAGCAATTGAGAAATGAATAAGGGTACGGTAGGACAGCTGTGAGTGTTTGCACTTCCATGATTTTAAGTGTCAGTCTGAGAAAAAAAATGTGAGTGGAGTAACATATTTCCATTGATAAAGTGAAGAAATAAATGATAGTGTGCACAGCCCAACCCTTCCTGAACACAGCAAGTAGCAGGTGATCCTGCAAATAAGAAAGCGAATTAAACCAAAAGGAAGCTCTTCTGTCCTAAATTTTTGCTCTATAACAAACATGTTATGGGAACGTTGCCAGTGAAAAGTAACTCCTTGGGTTGCTTTCATCTCCATAAGTTGGTTGTATGTGTGGGAAGGAAGCATGGCTGGGATCAGCTCTGAAGTTTTCTGTTTAAAGGTGTAGATTTAGATTAAATGAAGCAAATTGGCTGGTGAATTCAAGAATCACAAGCTCACAGAGCTGGTATTTCTTCATTTCAAAGGCTAAAAGAAAATCAGAGAAGCTGTAGCAAAAGTCTTGAGATTTAATTGGATGAGTAACTGTATGAAAGACTTGGACCTGCACAAGCTGCTGTAATAGGAGCAGGCTAAGTGCAGATGCTGGGACATTCTGGAAGGTTTGCTATTGAAGTTATAGGTGTTTCTGTGCTGAAGAGTGCTAATATAAAGTCAAAATAACAAACCATGGAAATATGGTAGTTAAATACATTCCAAGAGACTCTGTTAAGCTTCTTAGAAGTATTTTTCCTTCTGCTTGTTCTGCCATAAATTTGGCAGCTTTATATTTCTTACCACAGAACTGCCTGGTGGTGTAAAGAAAACCAAATTCCTTTTTTGCTGGTCACCAGCAACATCCCTCGTAGCAAAAGGCTCAGACCTGGCGTAGGTTTCCACCCTGAGTCATGTATTTAGTAAACATTTAATTCAATTTGGGTATTCACCTAGGGAGGAGATTAAATGAGAGAGGTCAAGCAGCTGCTGAGTGTTGAGTAATTCTATACTTTGGACATGTTGAGATTTTAATAAACATCAAGGTAAATGGTTTGAAATTGGAGCTGGGATTTGAGACTCCAGAAAGAAAGGGTTCGTCTTTCGGTTTTAATTATGAAACCAAAGAGACCTCTATCCTCGAGTCCTGCAAGCTGTAGGAAGGTATAATAAGCTGTGTTCAGCTTTGATTCTGTATGTGAGAATATCCTTCAGCTACAGATTAAAAAGAAAAATATCTAAAAATATTTTTTAAATTGTTTAGGAGGCTACTGACCTACTTCTATAAAGAGCCTGCAGTGTAGTACATGTTCAGGATTTATAGACTGTCTGTGCTACTAAGTTAAAAAAAAAGAGCTAACAAGACTTGGGTGCTGTGTCTGACATCCTTAAGCCTGATTATGTCTGTGTATCTTTCTGAAATTCAGCCTTTTATTTATATTCATATTAATAAATACTGATTTGGATCAATATTTCCATGTTTATCATTGCATCTTTCACTTTTCTTGGGTTGAGGAGCACGGTTTGGCTTCCTGGTGTCAGTTCAGGATGCTGCTGCAAAGGTCACTGTCACTCTGCTGCCTCTCGGGTGTGACAATTTGTTTGCTGTGACAGGGAGGTGGAGTCCCTGGACGTGTGTGGTGCAGAAGCGTTTGTCTTCAGTTGCAGAACACCCTCAAAAGTGAGGGTGCAATCCATCACCCACTTAGCTTGTGAAACAAGACTTTTTTGCCCTCAGTTTTGGAGTTTTTAAACAAGTTCCCCCCTCCCACACTGCCCTTACACTGGGAAGGAACTGAGTCCCCTGTAAACACCTACAGAGCCCTTCATTTTCGCTTCTCCACATCTGCCCCTGAAATTATCCCTTGTTGTGTTTCTGGTGAAGGTGTCTGCTGAGGAGCTGAAGCCCCTCCTGGCACACTAACCTGTGCGGGTGCTGCTCCCTCACAAGTCCCTCAAACGTCTTCCTTGTGTGCCTTTGGTCTGCCTTCCTTTTCACTTGGGATATATTATCCTTTGCCATGTGAATATCATCTTCATCTCTCTTTTTATCTTTAGCTGCTTGGAGTCCTGGTGTATAATTTGCAATTTTTAAGCTACAGTCACGATGGATAGCTTTGCACCTCAGATCCAAGAGATCAGAATGGAGCTGTAATAAAAGCTGATAGGAAAATAATTTATTTTCATTTTCTTCCACACGATGAGATTTATGTGAGCTTCCCAGGTGTAACAACATCTGCCCTATGTGACCTTCAGCTGGAAGTGAGTCTCCTTTGGTTCACAGTTCAACCTTGAAGCTATGTTTTATTCAGATCCAGAATATTTAGGATAACTCATTCCACCAAAAAAAACCTTGCATTTGAAGTTCCCCCTGCTATAGATTTCTTCTGCTTGTAGACTCACTGTGTAGGTGATGTGCAAGTAAGAAAAAGCATAGAGATTTGTCCTTACTCTGAGTTACAAAATATAGGCAGAAAAGTTGTTAGCTTGGTTAAATCTTCATGTATTTTGGTTTGTTAATAAAACTCCTGTAGCATCTCAAGACTGGCTCTTTCAAAGAATAAAACATTCAAAACACACCCAAACTTCTAAAGTCTGTTTAGAGTGCTGACTTTGTAATATTAACCTTAATTATCATTCAAAGTATGCAGTAATCAGCAAGTGATTTGAACTTTATTTTGTTTTGCTGGATTGATCCTGTTAAAATCCTGCTATCAGGGGTGATTTGTGTGGGTAAGGCTTTATTGGGCAAACAGAGCTGGGAGCATTGTCCGACTGGTCAGACCAGAGGTGTTTGGAGTGTCAGGCCGGGGCACACGAGCTCTGTTTACTCCTGCCCGGGGCTCTGCTGGCACCCACAGATACTGAAGGGATTCCACACACACAAATAGGAGCTGCAAGTTTCATTGCTTTAGTTTGGTTTGGGTTTTAATTTTCATCTGTGTACTTTTTTTCTCCACAAATATTTGCATCCTGGTTTTGAGACCGAGTATTATTTTTTAATTTTTTTTTTCCACAAGGTCTTCTAGCAAGAAGTTTTATGCTATTATGTGCTATGTCAAAAAAGTCTTATTTTTTGTTTGGATGCACTGGTGATTTTATTTGATGTATTCGCCACACGTGAGAAGCAGTGAAAAACACTTCTTGTTTTCTGCCCAATATTTCATGCAATCTCAAAGTATCCACCGTCCAACTTTCCCAGTGTGGAGGTCCATAGCTGCCTCTGTCCTTGTTCAGAGAGCATCCCATATTTCTTGAGCTTTCTTGTCATTATCTTGGGTTTGGAGTTGTCACACTGAGTTTCTCAGCTTTGATAAAGGCACTTTCCCCTTTATCATAGTCCCTGTGTAGGAGGAGGCTTCCTGCTGCCCCGAGCAATTCACTTGTTTTTACAACATTGAAAAAAATCTGAATCATCCACCAAACTCTCATCTGCTCCCTTCATTCCATGGACACGCTGACCAGCACCCGTTCCTCTGGAACCACCCTGTTTCCCCATCAGTGGGAAACTGCCCATTTATTCCCAGCTTCTGTGCCTTGCTTTTTAATATTGTTAATGCACACAGAGACCCTTTCCTTTTATCCTATGACTGCTTGGTCTTTGTAAGTGTCTTTGGTGAAGGACTTTGCAAAAAGCTTTCCAGAAATTAAAACTCACTGTAACAGCAAGGTCACCCTGAATAACAGACTTATTGGCTACTTCAAATACTTTTTTTTTTTTTTGTGGTAAGACTGAATTCAATAGACACCATGCCAGCAGGTTTTCACTGTATTAGGTCAGTGTATGTCTTAATCCTGATTCATATTAATCCCAATTAAACACCAAGATTTCAGGAGTCTATTTCCTTTTCTCCACTGATTTGCTTCTGAATATTGTCTTTGCCTGTGTCACCTTCTGGTGGTTTCCTGCTGAAGTCAGTCGAGCTCTGTAGTTGTCAATGCCAAAATGTTGTGCTTGTTTTAAAAAGCAAAAAGCAGCTGGGCAGAGTAAAATGTGAAGCTTATCCTGAGGTAGCACAAAAAAAAAAAGCCAAAGTGTTTGTCACTCTGAGTCAGAGCTGCTCTTTGAATGACACCTATTGCAGGTGATCTTCCTGTGATTTTTATCAGTGTTGTAAAGCCTCTTCCCCTGCCTTTTCATTTCTGACATTTCCTCTGGCTCCCACGTGATTTAAGGGAAAGCTTCAGAGTGGGAACTTACTGAACTCCAGTGTAATTATTTCCACATTTCTCCTGTGGCCTTAAGTCTCAGGGGCATATCTGTTGCATCTTTATCATCTTTTTGCCCCTCTGCTACTACTCTATGGCAGTTTCCTTGCTTTTGAAATCTATGAAAACAATTGTAGTTGTACTTTTTATACCTTTAGCAAGTTGTTCCTCAGAATCTGCCTTGGATTGGATCTCATTAGTTTTTATTTATTGTTGGAAAGCTGGTATTTCTCTTCTCTGATATTCCTATATGTCATTAATCAGTCCTTATGCTACTTGAAACATTCTTTCTTTTTTTTTTTTAAATTTATGATATCTAAAACTGTATAGCATCTAAAATTACTTCCCATCACAAAATGTAACTAATCTATAGTAGGACAATTTCTACTGCCAGTAAACATATGAACATGCTTTTTTGATTTTGGTGTGGTTGCTTGTGATTTTGCTCTTCTTAAATTAGCGATTAACTGGCACTTGCCTCCAGTCTCCTCTGCTGCTTAATCATTTTGACTCTACATTTAATTAGGATGCTGCAAAATTACTACCTGGAGTGTCCTTTGGTCAACCAAATTGTTTGAGTGGTTGGAAATTTCAGGACCTATCAATTTAGAATCAATAGAAGAGTGTATAATTATTTAGATAATTTCATGTCATTTCACTAAACAGAATTATCTTAATATCCCTGTGCAATCCAGCAGTGTACCTAAAATAATACTTTCATGGGCTCTATCAGTACAGCACATGCAGATTTGAGGATCACATGCACACCAGTGACTGGACCATGCTACCTGTGAGTTGCAAAGCCTCTGGAAAATAAAGCTGCCAGGATCAGCTTTGTGTTGTTCTGCTGCTGACCTTTATACCAAGAGAAAATATTTTAAAGCAAATTTGAATCAGGTGCCACTGCTTGGTTCAGTGCATCTTGCAGATACTTTGAGCTTAAAAGTAACCTTCAGAAAGGAATTTTCAGCTGCCTCTTGTTGCTGACATTGATTTTAATGAACTCTTTACTAAAAGAATCCTTGGGTTTTTTATGCCTGTTCTTTTAGAAGTTACCTGTTGCTGCCTGGACTTCCAGCTGCAGCTCTTCTCATTCCAGTGTGAGGGTATTACCTGCTGACCTTTGCTAAGGTCAGATTACTTGGAGCTTTACATCTCCTGTGCTGGAGGTTATGTTTGTGTAATACACAGGTAAAATTTCATTGCTGTGTCAACATTTATTTTCAACTGGGCACAAAGTGGTTGCTTGCCTATCAAATAACTGAAGTCAGCAGCTGATTTTCATAAGCAGGGTAGTTACAATTGCCCTTTTTGCTCACTGAGCTCAGTGTGTTCTTCCATCTGATGTCCAAACCAAGCTCCAAGCAGCATTTAAAAATAGCAGGTTGTGCCTTCTTGCATGTTCAGATTTTCTAGAGCAGTAACTAAAGGCCCTGAACGGGAGCTGTGGAGGAGCACCAGGCATTTCCCGTGGGGCTCAGGTGGACATTGGCTGCAAGGGGATGTGAAGCTGCTGTGTTGTTTTTACTGGAGTCACCTCCTGCTCAGGCCACATGAAATGGTCTTAACACACATCTCTGCATTTTCCCAATAGAGGGGAAAGGTGTTTTCTGCTTCCTACAGGATTACAGATTTCTCTGTGTGGTTCCCTGGTGTGCAAACAGCAAATATCTGCTGTGATTGCTAAAACAGTTCTATCAAGATTATTAATTGCATAATTAGAATGTATAAATAAGACTTGTCACATGACTTTGATTCTCTTGCTGAAATTTTAACATATGATGATGTGCTCTGGTAGCATGCTGTAGTAAAAGTAATAATTGAACCATCAGACCACAGTTTCCTACTAACATATATTCCTTACAACTATATTTTTCCATGACTTAAGAGAAAATTCACAAGGGGACAGTCTGACTCTTTGCAGGGCTTGCTGCTTCATAAATCAGTGTCAGCATTTTGACTTAGGGGCTTGTCAACCCACCGAGCTTGTTGTCTCTTAGCAGGTGTCCATGGCACAGAAAAAGACGATGAACCAAAAATAGTCCAACAAGTTATGCTCTTTCCAGAAACAACAAGGAATAAAGACATTCTAGGGGTCTTGTGACTTTGAGGTTTCTTTGTGTTTCTGGTTCACTCACCAGCCTTGCACAGTAGAACACTGAGCTTTGTGTAGCCTCCCCAGATTCCAGGTTTCCTAAATTATAAATGTCCTGGTTTCAAGTCCATGTGATGAGGAAGGTTTCGAATGGAGAGAAGAACTCAGTTCCTCGTGGCCTACATGAGGGGTAAAGCTGCTTCTGCTTCGTTCCTCAGCGTGAAATCTGCCAGGAGAGGCAGAACCCTGATGCCAAAGGGATTAATTAGGAGGGCAGCTTGTGAGGGGGTGGGTGAGTAGAGGGCTCTCATTAAGCAGGGGAGGGAAAGGAAAGAGCAGAGTTTGTCCTCCATGGGCAGGGGTGAGCCCTCACCAGCAGCATGCACAGGTCTGGGGCAGAGGAGTGGTCGTGGGGCTGCTCTAAAGCCCCCAGGAGCCCTCACAAGGATGGGACCAATGAGCAAAAAAGGGACACTGGACAGTCAAAGCAGAAACCCCAAACCAAAGTAACAAATTTAAAAAGTCCAGAATAGTGAAAGGGAAATAAGGAGGGGGAAAAGCACAAGAACAAACAACTGAAAGAAAAAAAAAAACCCAGGAAAGAATATATAACCTGTAAAAAAACATTTTTAACATTGCAACAGCAATATCTAATGGTAAGTATTGGATCCTACTCTTGTCAACGAGAATATTTCATTTTCTAGTCAGTAATTAAGAACACCTTTCACTGCAGTTTAGTGTGCAGGGCTCCTAGACTGCCAGTAGTAAATAATTAATGCTAAAGGAGTGTTATTTCTCTAAGTGGGGAGTGTTTGTTTCCTCCTTCTTTCACTTATGGGAGTAGGTAAGCAGTTTTCATCTCACATCAACTTTAAAGATTCATTTTCTTTTGGATTAAAAATCAGTTTAGAAGTTTTCAGTATGTAAAATTTCATTGGGTGAGACTGGGAAAAGAAAATGCTGAGAGGAAATAGAAGTCATGAGAGGAATCCATATTACCAAAACCAGCTCTCACTTTACTTAATGCAAAATCAGAATATCTGTGTGACTTACAATATTATCCTGTAAATTGCTGTTCATTTTCTGGATGATTCAGCATTTGATACTTAAATATTAAAAGGGTTTGTTATTTATTCTCCTTTGTCGAATGGACAGAAAAAATATGGTGAATGAAATCTCCTTTTCTGTGGCTTTGTATTTATTAAATATTTAGGTTGCAACCCTTTGTTTTGGCTATTTGCACCTGTGCCTTCAGGGAAATATTTTTCTAAGTATCCTGCAAGACTTTGTTGCCACAGCCAGGTGAGTCTGGATGCTTTAAATGGATGCACCTATGGAACACATACAGGCAATGGTAGTTCATGAGCAATGCACTTTTTTCCTTATGCGGTTTTTAAGTCATCTCAAAGCATTTCTGCTGAGGGGAAAGAGAGATTATTTTTAGATTTTTTTTTTTTTTAATGCACAAGTTCTGGCAAATAAATTAACCTTTCAGTCTTAAAGGAAGATATGCACTGTGAAGTTTCTAGAAAGGAGTACCTCTACTGCGTTAAATGACTTCAGAATGGGATGTCTGAAATGCCAGTGATGCCAAGCAACAGCTTTACTCTTAGACCATTAAACCATTTAAATGCCAGAATATCCCCTCCGAGTTAATGGGCAGGAAGTGATTTATGGAACTTCTTTCATGTGCAGTGGCTCAGGGGGAGCAGAGCACCCTCGGGCCAGCGGCGTGTTTTGCCTGTCCAGCTCCATCCCCAGGGTGTGAGGAGGTTTGCCTGTCCAGCCCCATCCCCAGGGTATGGAAAGGTTTGGCTGTCCAGCCCCATCCCCAGGGTGTGGAAAGGTTTGGCTGTCCAGCTCCATCCCCAGGGTATGGAAAGGTTTGGCTGTCCAGCTCCATCCCCAGGGTATGGAAAGGTTTGGCTGTCCAGCCCCATCCCCAGGGTGTGGGAAGGTTTGGCTGTCCAGCCCCATCCCCAGGGTGTGGAAATCCCTCTGGCCGTGCCAAGGTGAAGCTGGGCAGGGGTGGCTGCCCTGTCCTTGTGCACCCTCAGCCCCTGCAGGCAGAGGAGTTATGTGTAGCAGTGCCCCAAGACACTTCTGCCAGCTGGTTTGGTCTTTTTCTTAAATTTTGAGAATCTAAGTATTAATCCCAGTGCTGTGCCCTTTTTTATTTTCTGCATGAATGCTTTCTACCTGCTTTGACCTGTAGCACATCTGAGCCAAGGCTTCCCTGTTGTGCCATGGCCCGTGGCCATTGCCCAGGTTGTAGCATGGGAGAGACCCCCTGGCAGCCTCTTTATACACATCTAGACAAGGCAGGTTTAGTGCCTTTTTTCCCTTTTTCTCAGGTGTGAAGACTGAAAGTTTATAGATGATGGTAGGTTAGTTTTGGGCCATCCTATAAATGCTGTGTAGTGTCCTCTGTGAATCTGATTGTTTCTGTCTTTTCAGTAATCAAATGCAAACACATTTGGAAGAAGAGAATCTCTTTCATTTCTTGGTAATTTCTTTGACAGCAGTGATCATGATGAAGACTTAGTGTTCTTCAGATGTCCTAGTGAAAAATGGTCATTATTAAATTTGAAACCTCAGTCTCATCAGCAAAAATAAAAGATTTCAATATGAGTGTAGAGAGAGAAAAATGATATTAGATTTCCTCTTCCTTTCTTTGCCTGCTTCCAATAGCTCCTTTGCCTTATTCAAGAGATCAGTGACTCACTGAGCATATGGCAACAAATCTGTGGAGCTGGTAATCCCTGTTAAAGCAGGGGCAATTTCCAAAAGTTAGGTTCCCTGATTTATGAGGAAGGGTGTTGTTTTCTGCCTTTCTCCTGATGCTCACATCAAACTCTGTCTGTACAAGAAGGCTTTGTTTCATCTGGAAGGTTTCGAGCCTGTCTTCTCTCCGTGCTGGAGCAACACGTGTAACGTGGATTGACTCTGGCAGCGCACAACTGGCTGGGAGCTGAGTGCTGTGCTCATGGTCAGACAGTTGTGGCAGTGAAAATGTGTTATCCCTCACCACGGCAGGCAAAGGTCGGGAGTTGGCTTAAGCTGTTCTTCACGTGCTCCTCTGTCGAACACAGGGGTTTTTCCTTCCCATTTCTGAGCAGGGTGCTCACTTTGGTGGTGGGAAAAGCCAGCAGCCTCTCCTCCTCAGATAAGAGAGAAAGAAGAATCTGTGTGTGATTTCCTTTTGAAGTCAGCCCTCCCAAGCTGGACTTGATGAACACAGATGAGCAGTGGCTGTGCTGTAGATCCCTAACGATCTCACTGTCACAGCAGCGAGTGCACCTTGCTCAATAGCTTCATTAAAGGGTCCCAGCTGAAGCAGAGGTGTCTTCCAGCTGCCAAGTCGATTTTTCATGGCAGTATCATCTTCAGTATCTTTCTGGCAGTATCTGTTTCATTATCTCCTGTGCAGCCTGTTCTTGAGGCCTTCAGCTGGCAAAGGCTGTTCATGCGAAATGTAGTTCGTGTTTGCTTCTGGAGTACGGGCCTTAGAATAATAACAGCAAAACACTGTGTGAGGTATTTGAATTTAAGTATTATTAGCAACAGCCAGTCTCTCTGAATTGATGTGCTCTGAGGTGGTTTTTTTTCTTTACTTTATGAATGCTTATTGCAGCTTTTTAATAGTAAGCCATAAGAGCTATGGCTGGTACCCTGATAATCACATTAATGAGCCGTTAGAACTACAGAATCCCGTGTTAACCTCGTAGGTTTGTGTGTGCTTGAAACAGTCTTGTAGTTCACTGTAAAGCTGTGACTGTGTTCGGGTACAGAGAAAGTGTCTGTGACACTGAGTAACAAAAGCAGAGTCAGAGTTCCTGGGGTGGCCGTCCCACAGTGCAGGCAGGAGTCACAGACCAAACCTCGATTTCAGCCAGAATCACCCTCAGCTCGCCAGGAACGCAGCAGAGACAGCTCATCTCCCGTGCTTGGCCCCAGAAGGAAGCCAGAAAGGAAGGGCAGATCCCAAGCAGGTTCTCCCAGGTGCTGAGGGACTGTATCCCTGTGGTCCCAAATCCACCCTGCTGCTGATTCTGGCTGTGGGACAGGGATCAGCTCCATGGGCTAAGGCCACAACTCTCTCTGCACTAGAGCAGAAAGGGATAACTATTGCTAAAAGCCATCCTGTGATATTAATTCTAATCTCACTGAAGTAACTTCCATAAAATTCTTGTCCCTAGAATCAAAGCATTACCTATGAATAAAGCTTTCATTTGGAAGCGAGGAAGAAGCTTTAAAGCTCTAATGGATGTAAGAAGCTTGAAAACCTGAATGCTTACAAGAGCCAAGGTTGAAAAAAAATTGGTGAATAAGGTGGTATATAACTAATCATAGGATTTTTTTCTTAGAGTTCTAACTACTAATTTTTTCAGTTCTGTGTTTGCTACTGTTGAACAATTAGCTGACTATTACTGTCTTTGATAAATAATACACAAAACCAAGTCCCCATTTGTGGGACTTTGGAGACTCTTAGACCACAACTGTTTCCAAGATGGGATTGGCAGACTATCTAGGAGAAATGTTTTGCTAAGCATGAATGTGCAATTACCAGAACATTTAAAATGTAATTTTAATGTATTATTGAAATTTATTTTGCACTTTATTTTTTCTGTGCATCATTCATAAGGCTTTATCTAAAATATTGATTTCTTGGCTTGCTATACTAATTTTGGTTTTATTTTTCATGTGTGGGATAAAGAGTAAAAGTGACTTAATCCTCAAAAGCTGCAAAGAATGTTGGATCTGGCACTGAGAAAAGAGTTGGTTTGCAGTGGGAATGGTATGGAAACCAAATATTTCTAATGCTTCCTAAAAGAAGAAAAATGAGCAGCTGCTGCTGAGAACTTGCAACTTTCAAACTTTTATCACAAATAACTCATTAAAGTCCTTATGGATTTTGTCAGCCATTTTTGCAATAGCTTTAGGTTGGAATAACATCACCTGCATGGTTCACTGTTCCCCAGAGGAGACTCAGAGTGGCAGAGTAACAGCACAGGTAAAATTTGGCTGTAGGTGGGCTCCCAGCCGTGATGGTGTGAGGGGGTTTAACAACACCGACGTGTCTGAGTATAAACCCAGTTTGTGTTTGGCATTGACAGCGCTGCTCTTCGTGAGCTGTCCTGCCCTTCTGTCATGAGCACAGACAAAAACCAGTGCAACAGCCCTGCAAGCAGCAGAACACAGCACCCAAAGAACACACAGCTCACACAGCTCACACACACCCACAGCACACACCCACAGCACACACACACACCCACAGCACACACAGAGCACACACACACAGCACACACAGCACATACACAGCACACACACCCACACACA
>VZRO01001448.1:95697-358577 GCA_013397915.1 Daphoenositta chrysoptera | reverse complement strand
TTTTTTTTTTTTTCTTTGAGCTGCATATAGCATTTCTGTGGAAATTATTTGTGTTTTCATTTTTATTTGTATGTCTAACTGGTTTAAGTGTGGAGAAATATTTAATTAGGGATTAATAAAAGACCCTTTTATATGACAAATGAACATGCCTTCGAGCTAATTTCCTCTGTTTAAAACTCCACATTTCTGAACTTTTAATTAAAAGTTTGAAAGAAGTAAAATAAGTGAATACATTTCTTTATGAAAAAGTATATATCCAAATCTGAAGCCATACACATCTCTGCATCCTTTCCATTCTGTTTCAGTAGGGTGAGTACAGTCCTTTAGTGAATTTGTGCTACATTTGGCTTTTCTCCAGCTCCCTGGAGCTGCAGTAGGGGACCTCTTAACTGTTGAAGTGATTCTCTTGTTTTGTAAGGTTTTTTCCATAAATCCAGTTCCCAGTTTAGCAGTCAAACTGGAGTTTTCTCCTCACTGGCCGTGCCTATCTCAAATAGCCTTTTGGGGGCTCAGAATGCCAGCTCTGCCCCCAGCCCCTGTGAGAACCAAGGAGGACTCAAAGCAACAACTGTGAGGAACCAGGCTTGGATTTCCAGTTTGCCAGACTTCACCTGAGGTGGCAAAAGCCACTGGCAAGGGCTGTGTCATTCCCTGCTCTCCTCTCCCACAAATATCTCTCTTTGTCATTGAACAGCAATGGGATTTGGAGTTCCAGTGAATCCTCTATCACTGAGAGGGAATTTCAAAGGAATTTTTTATAGGTGAGAGAGCGTTCCAGAGCATGTGAGCTGTGATTGTCCGTGTGCACCAGCCCCGTTCACAGCCTGGCTCTTCACAGGCCTCTGGAGGAATCTGAGTGAGCCTCAGCAAGCTCATTAGTTAATTCACTCCACAGAAACATTTCTTTTCCCTGCCCCCTTTTCTCTTTCCTTTTGGTTGGTAGGGAAACCCTGGGATCTGACAGTGAACTTTTGGTCTCAATAAAGCAGTTATACTGAGTTTGGGTGGAATTTCTCTGAACTCCACGAAGAGGGAGAAAATGTGGAAAATGCTTCCTCCAAGCAAAATATGAACAAAATGTTGTGATTCATTAAACTCCTTCCTACTTGCCTGCAAGTGAGAACCTTACAGTTATTCAGCTGAATGGTGCATGGCCCTGAGGGGGCAGAGCCAACAGAAAAAGAGATGGCTTCAGTCCAAAGAGCAAAATGCATGTTTTCAGGGAAATCAGGAAATTTTGCTTCAGGCACATCCCCACTTGCACAGTGAGTTTGTTATATTGGGATTTTATGTTGCTGTTTACTTTGGTTTTAAATAAGAAACAAAAGCTGCCTTTGGTGTCACAGAGTGTCTGGAGGGTGCTCCAGGGAGCAGCCCATCTGTCCTCCTGGACACCCGCTGAAAATGTTCCCTGTCTGCTAACATGCAGTCTGGGATTCTGCTAAGAAGGTGCACAGGATTGTCTTGAAGAAAAACAAACAAAAAACCCCCAACCCAATAACCAAGACCAACTTTTTCCTTATCTGGAGAAAGGCTGCTTCTTGAGGCTACCCTGTGTTCATTTTATTAAAGTTCTCAACTGCTTAAGAAATTAAGCTGACCACCTACAGATGAATGTGGTTAATTCCAAGAGACATGTGCAGAAAAACTTCTGCAGATATCACCACATAGGGATTTTGCAGAAAAAGTTAGAAGCAGAAAGCTGCTGGCTGCTGAGAGGACATGGAAAAAGAAATCCTGATGCCACATGGATCGATTTTGTGTTGTGGGAAAACCATTGACTTAGCTCCAAATGGTGAGGAGGAGAAGCCAGGAGTGCTCCAGGAGCAGCAGCAGCAAAGGAAGGAGCTTCCACAAGGCCCAGGGAGAGGGAGGCAGGGAAAGGTGACAGCAGATGGCCCAGGAAAAGCTGGGCTGCTGCAGTGGCCTCGTGGCTGGCAGGGACCTGGCAGGAATTTCAGCCCCCAGGAACCTGCTAGTGGGGTGAAGGGAAAGCTTGGCCAACTCGTAGCTACTAAACACAGGGAATGGTGGAATTTGTGTGTTTTCTCTTCACCGGGAGACATCTGAGAGATGCTGCTGTTCCATTCTAAAACTTCCTTAGGAACAAAGACAAAAATTCAGCCTTGTTTTTTCATCGCTCCTTTGTCTGCAGATCCTGTCAATGGAAGCATCTTTGTGCAGGGTCTGCAGTCAGGTCATTGGATCACTCTTAGTCCTGTGCAGATGGGAGTTCTTAGTTTATTTTAAGCTTTTGTTTTCCTAGATGAAAATGATTGTTCGGCAAGTTGAACTCCGAGTTTTAGAATGACTTTTCTTGAGCACATTACAGCACCCACATCCTATTGAATCACACTGTGTAGGCTCTTGGCAGCAGCAACTTCACATCTGTTTTACAATTTTTGAATCTCTCTTAATATAATAAAGATAATGTTTATGAGCCTTTAAAACTGTGGTGTGGGAAAGGGTCGGCTGACTGCTGAAAAGCTGGTGTGATGATGAAAATGAAATAACAAGAATAGACATGGTCTGTATTATAAAAATATGTCTGACATGAAAACAATGGCTTCTTCTAATCCTTTAAGGCTGTGACTATGGGTTGTCCTGTAGATGCTGCCTTCAACTTCATTTAACTTTGGCTTGAAAAGGGAAAGACTATATAAATACAATAAGTTGATCTTTGGTGGGATAAGCTGTGGTGCCACGCTGCTATCAAAGGGAACGAGGAGCCCGGAGCGTTGCTTAGGGCAGCTGCTCTGCTCTGCAGCTGCTGAGAGCCTGCCTGGGCTCTGCTGAGTTGGCTCTTCATCAGGTGGAGGAGATGGAGACACTCAGAGATTCAGTGAGCAGTGAAATGGTAAATGTCAAATGCTTTCAATGCAGGTTTTTGATGTAATCCCTAATATTCGTGGATGAAGTATTACGAATTAACGAAGGCCCGCTCTGCTGGTGTGCATGGAAGAAATGCTAACTGGGTAATGCAAACCAGATAGGTGTAATTAGCATGCAGCTAGACTTTGTTAAAACATATGTGAAGGAGTCATTTAGCTTAGTAAATGAAAACAGTTGTTGGTTCAATAAGTATTTCATCAATCCTCCTTCTTAACAACAAAATTTCCTTCCCTCCTGTGTTACATTTCCAAGAAAATATTGGAAAAATGTAATTGTATTGATTGTCCTCTATTGATGGGCCTGTTTACTGTATTTCACTTGTCAACTGCTGCAGTCAGTCAGTAACACTCACTTTCGAGTGAACTGATTAAAGAACAAAGTTAGTTATTCCTGTACAAAAGGAAAAACTTTTGCTTAAATCCATGTTTGCCAAAATAAATTCTTCGTATTGATGAGACATCTTTTTGTAAAAAGAGGGAAATTGCATGTTCTTATTGGGAAGAAACAGTCACTAAAACTTGTTATAATGTCCTAATACTTCATTACAGAATCCATGTCATTTTCTCAAGGACATTTAGGGTGAGCACTGGCTGTAGCACACTTGGCTATTGCTGTGAAGTTGAGAACTTTTTGCCTCAGTTGCTCTCAGTCACCAGGCTGCTGAAGTGACTGAATGTTGGGTCTCAAAGTGGGTTCAGGGACAATTCTTCACCTCCTTATGTTCAAGAATCTCTGAAAACATCTTATTTGTGCAGAATAATCTCATGAAATGTTTTTCTCTGCACCAGCTGAAGATTTAATTCTCATGCTGTGTAAGTAGATTGGCAGATGTGTTGGAAGGGTTTCCCTGAGAGAAGCGGAGCTGTTTTCACAAACAATTTTTATTCTTTCCTTGCATTTTTTGTATCTGTCTCACTGTCTGAAAAAAGGTGTGACATTCAATGCTTGGGTTTTAACAAAACTGAGTCAGGAAAGCTGTGGTTTGCCAAATGGTTTCTTTCATGAATATGTTTTTTAAATTACATGTTTTTTTCCTAAAGGAAAAATAAAATGTGGTTGCAAATATGAAAAAAATGGGTCGTTTGAAGCATGAGGGTCATTCTGACATAGTGATTTCACGTTCTGTGGCATTGCTGCTGGTGCAGCATTTGGCTCAGTGCTGCTCTGGGTTGGCTGAGTGTGCAGCCATTGCCAGTGGGTATCAAGGAATGGATTGGGGATACAAAACCCCAGGGTTCTTTTAAAAAAAACAACTTGGGCAACCAGGGCTGAATGTGTTTTCTCTCAGGTGTTTGCCACAAATGTGGTCCACACGTGGATGATAACTTTGTACCCTTTTGAGAAGTCAAGATGCAGTACTGTGATTATTGCAGTTCTGTAATGATCACAGGGCACTGTAATTATTATGGGCTAGAAGGGGTCAAGGTTTGGGTGTAAACATAATGCAATTGGAAAAGTTATTTGTTTATAGCAAAGTATCACGAGAAGGATCTTAGATGCATTTAAAGTAAACAAACAAAAGTGAATCTCTGAGGTTAGCCTGCAGCTCAGAGTCATCATTTTTCCTTGGGATTGCCCCAGTTGTTTGGTAAATTCAATGTTCTTTCATGTTATTGGCTGAATTGGGAAGTTGAGAAATGTGAAACTAGAAAGATGTTGATGTTCTTGACATAATAGATGATATAACTCCGAGGCTGAGGCCAGCCAGGATAGCAAGTCTGCTCATGTAATTAATATTGGCTGGACTTGCAGGCAGTTCCTTGGTTGTTTTACAGGTCAGCATCAAGTACCAGGTTCTGTTTTGTAGCTTCTTACTTATGTGAGCATAAACACCTCACTATCACCATTTCAAGAATTTTTGGAGCAAAAGTATCTGTTTCAATCTTTCTTTTGAACATATACACCTGCCCCAGCCACACTGTGAGCACCTGACTCAGGTGTCTTCAGGACTTAGCAGAGACTTAGCAATGGAGGGGTTTGAAATCCAGAATGAGCAGAACTAAATAATCACCAGCTTCTGATTCTGTTGGAAAAGAAACCATCTGTCCTTTCCTTGCAGAAGATTGCATTTATCAGGAGCAAGCTTGATCCTTCCAGAGGGGCTCCAGTGGGGAGAGACCTGGAGCTCTGAAATGATAAATGTTCCTAATTAACAGGTGGGCCCAACATTTGACATCCCTGCTGATTAGAGGGTGCATTGCCCGTGTTGTGTCCCAGACCACCAGGGCTAGAGAAAGGAGGTAAAACCAACAGAAATGTATCATTTTTTGCTTTCAGTGGTGGCAATAACCTCACTAAATAAATATTGAGAGAAACCAGACACCAGTACTTTTCTGCATGAACACATTAAAATTTCATTGCCTCAGTTCAGAATTAATAAATAATTCTTGGTCAGTTAAGAAAAAGAATTCCTTCAAGGGGCGGTGATCCAAGTCTCTCTGAAGATCCACATTTCAGCCACTGATGAGAAATTCCCATTGTTCATGAACAGTGCTCATTTTTAGGCCCAAGGAACAAAAGATCTCCCTCAGGACATGGCAGATGGTGGTGGGAGAAGGGAGTTGTTCCCTCAGGAGAGTCCCTTGGGAGGGCTGTGGAGCAGGGCAGCACAGCTGATGGCCCTGGTGCTGGACTGGAGGCACTGAGCACAGGATGTGGCTGCTTATACATATATATATATGTATATATAGTGGGTTTTATATATTTGTCATCTATACTCAGTGAGTCCTGCAGAGCTGGGTGCAGGCAAGGGCTGCCCCAACTCCTCGAGCAAATATCTCAGTAAGGAGTGAATGATGGTTCGATCACTTGGCTTTTCATGGAAGAGCAATAAATGGATGGAGAGTCGTGGGATTATGTGTGCCTGCAGTAAAAATAAAAATTATTTCTTGAAACGTGAAAGAAAGTGTGTTTCTTGAAAGTGTTCTGACCTATAAACTGCTTGATTTATACTGCCTACTGAAATTTCACTGAGGCGAGAGTCACATCAAAAATTAGGATACGCTAATTGACGTTATTTTCCTATTGTATTGTTAGTGTATGTTAGTTTTTCTATTGTAAGAGACATTTCATTTATGGAATACATTGTCTGTCTTCATCCATTTCTGTATGGGTAAAATGTGTCATAATTAATATCACTATCAGAACACTTGCTTGATAAATCCAGTTTAACCAAACAATTACTACAGAACTATTTGTAAATTATAATAGTGGCAGAAAAATCAATTAGATGCTTGTTGCAAAAATC
Source organism: Daphoenositta chrysoptera (assembly GCA_013397915.1). Classification (NCBI taxonomy): domain Eukaryota; kingdom Metazoa; phylum Chordata; class Aves; order Passeriformes; genus Daphoenositta; species Daphoenositta chrysoptera. Next base: position 352,438 of record VZRO01001448.1, on the reverse strand, counting down.
ATTACATTGATTGCATTTTATTTTTTCTTTCTTTTGCTTAATGCAGAATGGGAACGACAAGAAAATCAACTTACCACTCTAATAGTTTTCTGTAGGACTAGCAATTATACTTGTTACTGAATTTATGATCTCATTCACAATTTCATTATTTTACATTTCAGTACACACAGCCAAATGTGATAGCTTATGAGGATTGTGAGTTTGTGGTCGTGGATTTCTAGTATGTTGCTGCATTCAAATTATTTTAATTATTCATTCTGAAATGGTGACTGTTTCCAAGTTTTGGTAGCTATTGAGAGGGGAAAAATAGAGCTGCTTGATAATTCATTCAAATAATATCAGATATTTTAGCATCTCAAAAGAATTTGAAAGAAAACTGAAATGGAGTTTAATAATACTTATTATATATAAATATATATACAATATTTATGAAATAAAATGGTAAAGAAATGTATAATATTACGGCAATAACCACATACTCCTGAATTTCATAGAATCATAGGGAGGTTTCTTCCCTTTCCTTCTTGGTACTCGTACAGAATCGTGTGTGTTTCTGAATGACTGAGAAGGATCTGCCATCCATCAGGGAATTCTGCCATTCCTGATGGCACTGAGGTCTCTTGGCTACATGATGGATATTTCTTTTTCACATGCTCGGGAATGGCCAGAGATAACAGATCTGGGGTTTCTACTCTCTATTAAATCATATGAGGAGGTTAAGTAGACCCAAATTAGTGCTAATTGAGCTCTTATTACTGCACCAACTGTTCTCCATCCCAAATTGTTTCAGATCTGGCACCTGAAGACTCACATGAGCTGCTTTTCTTCTCCTCTGCAGGAGACAGGTAACAGTAAAGTTCTGTGAGTAGCACAGCATAATAAATGCTGTTAGATGGTAAGTGAAAAATCAGCTTCTGAATTTGGCTGCAGAACCAGAATAATCCTCAGGATGCTCTGGGGCTCTGCATGCTGCATCCTGCATCTCAGTATCGGGGTGTGAGGTGGAGCTGCTTTTCCATGGAGGCAGATGAGCTGTGGACCCCAGAGTGCCCAGACTCTGCAGTCTCCATCCTCAGGGGCTTTGAGGATCGCACAGGATAAAGCCCAGAGCAACCATGTCTGACCTTGGGGCTGGCCCTGTTCTAGACCAGGGACAATCCAGGCTTCCCTTCCAGCCTGGATTGCCCTGTGCCTGTAGGGCTCTGGGTGGGAGGAGACACAAACCCAATTTCTGCTGGTTTTGGATGCAGTTGTGTGAAGATACTGCTCTGAAAATGCAGACATTCTTTCTGGCATGAGTATTTTAGTGATCAAAAATAATTTTTCCCAGATACTCCTTTTAATTTAATGTTATTTCTGTCCCTGTGAATACACTTAGTTGAAAGTCATGCAATTAAACTGAGTCATCCACATTAGTCACTCCATTTTTATCGTATGAAGAGATTTCCTTACATTTTCCTTTGCTGGCTTTGTTTTGACCCTCCTGAAATGACACATTTTCATTTGGTAAGAAACAGAAATGGTCAGTGAATCTGAGTTTGTAATACACCGGCATTTCAATTAGTTTCTGAACTAATTAATTTCTGAACTCAGAAACTGATTTCTGAAGCAATCCCTCTCTGGCAGGATTACTGTCTCGCCTTCCCAGCGTGTTGGGCTTTCATTATGAAATAAAACTTTTTAATCCAAACCTAGTAGGATGATAACTTTTTTTTGGAGTAGGCTTCCAGTCCATCTTTCACTTTTTCCATAAGTTGTCTCCATCTGTTTTGTGAGATGTTGTTTCAAGAATGACTGCAGTGCCCGATGGTTATCTGCTCTGAGTCAGGGGGTGGAATGCACAGGCCCAGCATTAGCAGGAGCTCTGCTCTGGAATTACAGCACTGGAATGGCATCTCTGACCCTGTGCAGGCTCTGAACCTCACACCACGCTCCTCGTGTCACTCAGGACACAGCAGCCACTTGGAATTCCAGCAGGTACCTAATTCAGTGATTAATTGTGCAGGGAAGCAAATAACTGCAGGCAAATAACTGAAGAATTTCTTTGCTGGTTTGTACACTCATCATTTCCAGTGGGATTAAATGGAGAGATGTGAGAATTTGTGATATTTAGGCCACATTCCTATGTTAATGAGTCACCTTGAATGCTTTTGCTGTAATTGCACTTTTACAATAATATGTTGCAGTCTGGTACAATAGGCAGTAAAATCAAGTTTTGCCCAAAGAAAAGGGTAGAATAAATGATTTAGAAATGAAGTTCCATTGGAGTTGTGATTTGGTTTGGTTGGTGGGGGTTTGTTTTGTTTTGTTCTGTTCATTTTTGCTGGGGGTGATGGCGACTGGTACAGAAAATAGCATTTGAGTTTTAGCGGTGTTCACATGGCTCCAGGAGCTGGGTGTTGTTCCAGCAGCGAGGTTCAGAGATAGCCTTCACACTGCTGATATCAATACCACCTTTGAAAGCTGCCAGTCCCACGAGGGAGACCTTCCAGCTTGGTTAGACTAAAGCATTCCATGGTTTAGATGTTAATATTTCTGGCCACCTCTGAACCGTGGTGCAATGCTCATTGGAGAGTACAGTTTAATAGAGCATAAAAGTATCAGTGATCATGCACTGTTTATCCTGCACGAGTGAATGATCGTTCAGTGTTTAATACAGAATGTTGTGCATCTGAATTTTTACTTAGATAACATTAGTGTTTGTTCTACTGCCCTGGTAATCGGAGAATTCTTGCATTAAATGATCAGTTTCAGCAAATATTTATAATTCAATGAAAGATTAGTTTCATTTGCTTGCATTTAATGGAAACAATGATTTATTTCATAGGTTCTGCCATGAAATTGGACTGGGGGACTTGGTTCTGGGAAGTGCAGAGGGAGTCAGGCAAACATGAGGACTGCTGTCCTCGTTTGCTTTTCCCTTTTATATAATTTTTGTAGATGAGTGTTAATAATCCACTTTAAACTAACAAAAGGAATTATTTCAGAGTTTTTCCCCAGCTGGGCAAACTGCGTGGTGCTGTTGGATACATCTGGACAGGGATGGACCCTGCCCTTAGCGTGCTTTCCCCAGAAATCCCTGTTGTGTAGCTTGCTTTAAATTCGTGTTAATGTCATCTTATTTACATTAACAGTGGATGTGTTCAATTCCTTCAGTGCTCTGGATGACTTTCCTTGGACAGAGCCATGAATTTCTTTGGATAGAGCCTGTGTGGCCTATTCCCCTGAGCAGGAGGCTCATCAGAGGCAATTAGGACCGTGCTAAGAGGATCTCGGTGCAGTAGCTCAGCTGATCACTGGTGTGTGTGTGTGTGTGAGAGCCTTTTCTGTGCATGCCCATAAATATTTCTGTGCAGATGTAAGTGTCTCCTGTGTGTCACGTTGGGAGCAAGGTACAGATGTCTGCTAGATCAGTTTACTCTGTAGCCCCACTGACTCTTTCACCAGATGACTCTGAGCCTGCTTTCAAAGCCGTGGTGAACACACAGACCAGGGGGAAGCCACTTGCTGAGTGCCTTACATCAATAAAAACAAATGTATTTTGGGTTACTTACAAACGCGTGATTGCTTGAAGAATGAATTTCCAAGGAAAGGGAAGCTGGAATATAAGTATAATGGGTTATGCAGGCTTCTGGCTGGAGACCTTCAGGGTTTGTTTTATGTGTGTCTTGGTTGCATTCAAGTGCAACGAGTACAGAGCTTTCTTCTGCTGGACTGTGGTGTTAAGAGTTCATTGAAAATGAATCTGAGGAACCTTTTGTCATTGTGATTACATCAAATCTGCTCAAGATCTCTCGAAATATTAAAATGAAGTTCCAGATTAAAACAGAACCAAAGCTATACAGAAAATAGATCAGGTTTCTTTCCTTGAATATCTTTTTTATACTGAACTCGTTTCCCAGTGATTGCTTTAGAAATAAATTTCAATAATAAATATTTGCATGTTGTACAAGGTGAAAATACAATGAGCTGAAATGGTAGGGTGCAAGTTGAGCAAGTAACCATCTTAGAATTATTCAATTTGAGGAGAAAACCGTCTACACAAGGATACTATTGTGGCTAGGACTGGTTGTTTTAACCATCGGTGATGTGAAGAGTTGCCAAATGTGTTGTTTGTGATTCCCATGCCTTCCCCACGCAGAGTCTAAAGAGAAACAGAAAACCCCCAAAGTAAATAAGAGCCAGGTTTGCACAGAAACAGTTGTGCAGCTCAGCACTGTGCATCATCAGCCAGGCAAGACGGAGCCAAGAATGGCATTTTGCAGCAGATGCTGTGAAAATCAATTGTTTTAAGTGGAGATAGCTATTTAAACATCTTATTATAGAACAGGGTAATTGCCATAGATCACCAGATAAAATAATAAAATAATTCTCTGTTAATGGTGTTGCCCTCAATCTAATAACGAACTGACAGCACACTCTGTTGGTGAGACCAAGCTCTCTGCAATTTTTTCATGCATAAAGATGGTACATCACAGCTCTTCTAGATGAAAACATGCAAAGTGCTGGGCCTAAGTACCTGATAAGAATATTTTTATAATTTACTGTTAGAGGAAGGAAACACAAGCAGTCTAACAGAGTGAATCAAGCAGTAGTGGTATTGCATGTTGTACCTGTGATCCTTGTGAAATATTTGTCCTCATTGGTGACAGAAGCATCTTGGAGCCCATATAACAAACATTTCTAGCTGCAGCACTCAGAAATAACTTCTCGTTATTTTGGTTTTGTCACAATGTGGCTCTTTCATGCAATTGAATTATACAATTAAATTTCATGCAATTAAAGGCAATGAAAGGGAGGATGAGGGAAAGAGTGCCTTTTTCTACTGGAATTTTTTAGGAATCCCTGTCTTTGCAAATAATTTCATGGAGTCTAAAGTCAGACTAAACAAAAATGTATCATTGTATGGAAGATTGCTTCTGCCTTGGTAAACAGAACGGGGATAGAGTTGCTCTTTGTTTGATGTGCCTTCTAACCTCACACAGTACATTTAATTCTTCCCAGAAGGTACCAGTGCGAGCAGGGCCCTTTTGAAGGTTTCCCTCTGAGCCTGTACCCAAATTACGGAGCAGTTACCAGGCACAAACACACACAAACACAAACACACACAAACACACACACAAACACACACACAAACACACACACACAAACACACACACACACACAAACACAGGCACAGCCAGGCCTGCNTAGAGTTGCTCTTTGTTTGATGTGCCTTCTAACCTCACACAGTACATTTAATTCTTCCCAGAAGGTACCAGTGCGAGCAGGGCCCTTTTGAAGGTTTCCCTCTGAGCCTGTACCCAAATTACGGAGCAGTTACCAGGCACAAACACACACAAACACAAACACACACAAACACACACACAAACACACACACAAACACACACACACAAACACACACACACACACAAACACAGGCACAGCCAGGCCTGCTGCTGCTGCTGCTGCTGCTCCTAAACCGAGGGAAACATTTATTCTGCTTTTCTCTGCTGCCCAGCTCCTCAGAGCACAGCCTGGTTTTATTAGTGGGTGCCTGCAGTTTTCTGTCCTTTCCCTCCTACTCCCGTCCCTTCTTGTTTTTCTGGGAGGGTCAGGCACTATCAGAGCCCTGATGGAACCAGACCAGAGGCTGGATGTGGGGAGCTCTGGGCCAGGGCTGTAGAGGGAAGGGACAGGAACAGAAGGAAAGGGGTTTAATACTGTTAGGGAAGAGAATCTTGGGCAGCAGTTTGGTGGAGAGTTAAAAGATCAGACAATAAATTTACTTAACAGAGGCTAATCTACTGGGACTGAACTTCATATCCTGTTTTGGGATAATATATTTCCTTCTGTGCTCTGGAATGAATCTGTCATCTCAAGTCTAATAATGAGAGGCAGAGGATTTTTAATCTCTGACCCCCCTTCCATATAATTTAATAAAGGCTGGTTTCTTTATTTTATTTGGAAGCTAACTTATTAAACTTCTTCTTAACTGCTCCTCTGAAAAACACAATTCAGGATTTTGCGTTTTCAGGTTTTTAAAAAAAATGAAATTGGGGTTTTCTTTAATGGAGGACAACAATGTACTTGCCACACATTTGTTATGGGCCTCGATTCAGAGCACGGTTGTTTATCCCTCAGCATCTCTGCTGAAGTGCAGGGATGGGAAGCAGGGGCAGGCATGCTGGTTGCACATTCTTGGCTCCGCATCCTCTCCGGATTCCATCTGACTGGGGCAGACAGAGAAGGGAGACCTAAAGCTGGCGTGTGACTTTCTGTAGCAGTGAATGATCGCTATGTGGGAAGCTGAGCTTCAAATGTGGTAACCACATGCATAATTAGCTCCAAAATCACAATCCTCCCCCCTCCAACAGGCTGCTCTTCACGTGGCAGTGGCCGCCGCTGCTGTGGAGGTGCCACACTGCTGACCTGACACAGCGGCTTTGCCAAGCCCCTCAGTCCTCTGCAATTTGTTAGGAAAGGCTCTCCCCATCCTTGGGCAGCCCCCAAACGTGCTGAGATTATAAATCACTCCGTGGGCCTGCTGAAAGCTGTTGCTCCCAAGGAATGTGGTGGCAGGTCACGCCGAGATCTCTCTTCTTGCTCTGCCTGATTAAGGAAGAGTCAGTAAAATATAGCAAAGAACAAGGCTGCCTTCCCACTGCAAATTCAGAAAGAGTACATAAGGAAAAAAATAAATGAAGCCCTTTCCCTAAAGGTTTGCCTGAGATTTAAGTCGTTTAGGTTAAGGGTTGGTGTCCCCTCAGGGCCCCTGTGCCAAGGGTGTCCCTGGCACCACCAGGCTCCCCCAGTTCCTGCTCACCTCTGCTGTGTATCTGTGAGATTCAAGGCTCTTCTGAGGTCCTGCTTCCTACATCTGCCTGTTTACCATGGACTTTCTATAAAAAGCCTTTTCATGTAACTTACTCCAGCTTCAGAGTTTTTACCTTTTTTTTTTCCCATTACAAAAGGACCTATTACAAACATGACAGGGAAGAATTTCCGATTTGCCACAGAGAATTCTAGAGGCCGAATTAGGAGGAGTAGTGCAGGCCTTGCAAGTAGCCATGCAAACAAATTCTTGGATTTCAGTCTAAAATAAAAGCGTGGTCTTGACAGTGATTAAGAACTTATTTTCACGCTTCCCGGAAATTCCAGTCTGAGCAGGCAACTCCTGAAACTCAGTGCTGAAGTTGTTCCTTTCCTTTTAATCTTCCAGGTTGCTGTGTCCTGTGTTCAGTTCATGTTCTGAACAGTTTTGCTTTGCAAACCCTGCTGAGGTGTGGGGCTCGAGCACCTTGCAGTGTGATTGCACTTTTTATGCTCTGTGTTATTCAGCCCTTTCCAAAACGGGGCTATGGAAAACCTGGGCACAGCTGACACAGCGTGTTCTTCTGAGAGTTTGAATTCCTGGAACTCAGGATTCAGCACACTGGGATGCTGGAATCCAGGAGCTTGGTGAAGGGAGTGATGGGTTTGCAACAACTGAAGTGGAGCTGTGCTGCTTGACACTTCCCACTCAGTCCTGGTGCTGGGGACATGTGAACAAGTGTGGCTCTTCCGAGACTTTCTAGGTGATTGTTTTTGTGGCTGGAGTCGGATTAGTAAATTTAAAAAATCTTGAATTTAAATAGAATCAATTTAGGGATGGCAGTCCTCTAGGGATTGTGATTAAAATGGGAATATTTTGTTATAATCTTTGGTTTCCATAGTAACAGCAAGTTATAGACTCATCAGATTCCTGGTCTCTCTGGTATCCCACTGTTACCTTGTTGTTGAACAGCTTTCCTCTTCAGAGCAAAACCCAATAACTCTTATTTTCCACTAGCTGTAACAGGTCCAGTAATTAGAACAGTAAATTTTGTCCAGTAAATAGGGTATGTACTTAGCTGTGCTAATGTGGTTTTACAGCAGAAGAAAAATGGTGGCAGTGGCAGCTTTAGAACTGATACGAGTATTTTTGTATAATTTAAACAGCAGTTACGGAAAAAAAAATAATAGTTTTGCTTCATCTTGATAAATTACATATTATGGATGCCTCTATAGTACTTTGTCTTCAGAGACACTTATTAAAATGTTTTATATACAAAGGAAATTTGCTCTTTCATTTTGATTAAAAGTGGAAGAAAAAGTAGATAGATGAAAATTGACTATTCATGAGTGGTAATGGGAACCAAAGTGCAGGTTGAAAGACAAATGGTGTTTTTTCCTTGGGAAAGGTGATTTTCTGTAGCGTAGAGACAAGAACCCAGGACTAGAACATCTGGAATGTTTGGCTTATCCCCATTAATCTTGAAAGTCTATCTTGTGACTTCTGTGGATTTATATTTTCCCTCCTTTTTAGCACTCTGAGTCATTAGATTGTCTGCTTCATTATACACATTAGTACATCACACTCCATAAATCCAAAGAGTAACTCCTATTCTCATGAATGTGGCTGTTATTTCTGGGTTTGCTGTCTGTTTGCTGCATTCATATCCTATTTTTTTCTCACTTTTTTGAAGGTTCCAAATTTAGCTGTTTGCTTAGTAACAAAGACCTAAATCCACATCAGTGACCTCAAGGGGGTCTGATGCTTCATTGAAAGCAGGCAGAATTTCAAATCACATTTATGAAGAATTCTCTGAGCTGTTGCTTATTTTTCACGCACTCTCTCTTTTTCTTAGAAAAAAAAAAGTTAACAAAGAAAAATAAAGAAAGGGAAACCAAAAATCCACAGTGGGATGGGAAGCACAGCACCCTGTTTCCCCTCTGTGGGTGTCTCTCCAGGTCAGTCCAAGAGGCTTTAACTGGGCTCCTGGGCCAGGTGCTGGGATGGTTTGTGCTTGTTCTATGAGTAAATAAATTACTTCAGTCTCCAGGACTGTCTCCAGGGCCTTTCAACAACACTATAAATTCTTATTATCCAGACAAAATCAAAACTTATTTCTAGTAGAAAAAGCAGGTCTTTTGTTTCTTTTTTTTCTCTTAGATTCTTTTAAGACATAAGAAGCCAGGCAAAATTGCCTACAATATTATGACCTTCAAGCAGACTTTGTTCAGCTCTCTGGCTTGGTCTTCTGTAATTAACTGGGGTGGGGTTTAATTAATTAACACATGTGGGGGTTTTTTAAGAGGGAAAAAATTGTGAGTGACTCAGCATTTCTGGTGTGCTCTACAAATACTATGGAGGGCTGAAAAAAAAAGCAGTTTTCAGTGTATTTTAATTAGCTAGAGTGTCGTCTGAACATCAAGTTTACTTGAGCGATTCTGTAGCAGGAGAGGGGAGCCAAGTGGTTTCTGCTCTCTGGTTTTCCCTGACCAGGGAGCAGGAGAAGCCAGGGAAGGCTGCTGGCTGGATGTGCTGGATGTCACTGTCTGTCATCTGTGACATCTGACAGATGTCACTGGTGCCAGTTTTTCTCTGTCAGACACTTTTGGGCTGTGCTATTCTGAATTTTTAAGTTAGTGAAACTGTTTAAACAGCAGTAATTCATTCTTCAGGCTGGCCAGAAGTAAGAGTTTAAGGGCTGAACTGAGAGTGCTGGAATGGTAAAATATTTTGCATATCTTTATGAGCATTTTCTCCAAAAGTTGATATTTGCTGTATTCTGGGTGTGTTACAAATGAAGAGGTTTTAGCATTTTGATCTCTCTAGCTAAAGGTGGAAATAAATATAAAATCTGAGCAAGAGTTGGGCTTCTTTGGAGGTTCTTTCAGCTTTATCAGGGTGTAATGTATGGGACAGGATCTGAAACCATGGCAGATGTGTGGTTGCTCTGCCTTGTGTCACCTCCTCTGTGTGTGTGACAGTATTCAAGGGCCTGTTGTATCCTCAGCACTGCAAACTGGATTGAAAGCTGAGCTTGAGATGCTGAGTTTTTAAAATTATTGGTATTCTGAGTTATTTAATTTATAGATAAATGGTTTGTGGATCTGTTTAATAACTCAAAGAGACAATTACCTCTGTTAATGGTGGCTGCATGCAAAAGTCCTTTCAGTCCTGGTGTCACCTGCCTTGAGCTCCTTGCAAGCTGAAGAGCTCTCTGGACACCTGGGGTGGAAAAAGGAACTGTGAATTTTGAATATAGAGAGAGACTGACCTGGTTGTTGCTAATATTCTTGGCCATCCAGACAGTCTTAGTTTTCTTCATTGAATCTTTCATTGACTTAAATAATTTTTGTTAAGAATGTGTTCTACATTTATAGTAATAATGGGAAACACTGCAGGGTGTAAATACCAGCTTGGGAAGGGAAGGAAAAAGATGAAGCTATAGCAACAGTGGAAGGCAGCAGACAATAAACACTCTCTTGGTGCAAAAAAATGTGATTTATGGAAAGGAGATAAGTAAACACAAATGGCATATAACTTAGTGTAGTTGCTGTAGATATTACATTATTTCTACAGTGAATATATAGTGAACAGTGAACCTGCACTCTCTGAGAACTTCCTGAGAAATATTTCAGCTGTAACTCTTTATTTCAGTCACTACTATGAAAAAGATGCTTTTATTTGCTTTAATGTGGGAACAACATCCATTTGTTCCATACCTTCACAGCTACAGGAGTGAATAAACTTCCCTGAAATAACACAGCTGAAAACCTTGATATTAAGTTTCCCATTGTGGTTCACCTTCAAGTGTATAAAATATAAATTATAACCAAAGTAGTTATTTTCAGCAAGTTTGGAGGATGTGATATCTGTGCATTATAGGGAAAGGTGTAATGTGTCCATCTCTGTCGCTCTGACTTCACCATGCAGCTTTATACAGTCACACTTGATCTATTAGGAACTACAGTTGCTGGAAAAGTTATGAAAACATTGGCTAATATTTTACAGACTCGAGTTTATTTTTCCAAGGATTTTACCTTTCATTTATCCCAGAGCCTTTCTTCAACAAACTGGGTGGCGAAAATATCGTCTTACATTTGAATGATGGCACACTGGGCCCAGCTTTTCCCAAAATGTGAGACGGATGGGTTGGAGTGTGTGGCCACTGACCCATAAAATGTGTGCAGACCCAGCTGTGCCTGCTGCCCCCTCCGGGTGCTGATGTCCCCAAGGGTGCTGATGTCCCCATGGGTGCTGATGTCCCCAAGGGTGCTGAGGCTGAGCCCTGTCCTTGCAGGGAGGAAGGGGTGCAGCATTCACGCCGGGCAAGGACTGTGCATGGCAGATGGAGCAAGGCAAGGACGTTCATTGCACAGCTCAGGGTACCTAAATACCAGTGCACAACCAGGATAGAACCTCATAGAAACAGGAAGAGCAAATCCCAGGATTTCACCCAGTCACCTGGAGTATTCCCTAGATATTGCCTATTATGGTAAGGTGTAAATAATCCCATGTAAGGCCACTAACCACAATCTTCCTGAGCCATTGCTCAAGAAGGTCACTGACCCATGGTCCTCTTTTCCAGCCCATCTCAGGTGCCCTGGAAGTGTTTCCATGGTGACCACCGGGCCTAGGGAAGATGCTTTTGTGGGCCTTCAGCCTGCTTTTCTAGAACACCCATGGGGGAACCCAACAGAGGGGTGGCATCCAGCTCGCAGAAAACCAATGAACCAGTGCTGGAAGTTGTGTTGTGATGGTTTGATGAAGCCGTTTCTGCATCAAACATTCCCCATGAGCTTTGTTTGGTGGGGTAAACTGTGTCTCGTGGGTGGAGGATGGAAAAAGGAAGGGGAGCACAGGGTGTTAGCTTTAGTTTTATCTACCAGATATATTTATCTCAGATACTTATTTGCAAGGGGTTTTTCTCCTTGGCACAGCAAGGCAATGCATTATCTGTGAAATTGCACACACTGTCAGTATTTCTGGGCAGTGTAGGCAGGTAAACGCTGTGTTTTGTTCAGAGTGAGATTTCTGATAGAAAATTGTATATTTGCTATGAATGACAGATAGTTACACAATAATCTTGCATATTTGAAACTTCTAGTTAGAGAAGCAACCCCTAAATGTATTAGAATCTGACTTTTAACTCCCACCAATAGTCAAGACAGTTTGACAAGTTGGGTTTTTTTAAGTGCTATGACAAAAGATACATGTGGAATACCTTTCTTAACCACAACCAAGATGTTGTAGAATCCTTAATCTGAGAGTTAGAAAAAGAGATGTTCATTTTGCACACATATTCTTAGACTAAAATTTGTGTGAAGAACAGATGTTAATTCAAATTATCCAGTGCCTGAAGACAAGTACTAAAGAATTATAAATATGATTATTTGTTGTGATAACCTAATTTTAAAGGAGAGGTTTTAATTTTTGACCATGGAGTCATTCACAGCCTCCAACCAGAATGATAAATGGATTCAATTTTTAGTATTTGAAGCACTTGAGGAAATAATTTCAACATTTAACTTTGTCAGGGTCAAAACTATTACTTGTGGAATGCAATTGGCTTTTTTTCCATTTGATAAACTGGACATATAGAATAAAATATATTGAAAAATATATTTTTTGTCAGGGCAAATGGGAACCTTTGCAATGGAACCACTTGATGTTGAGAATGAGAGGCCAGTCATGGTGGATCGTGAGCTCTGAAGAAGTTGCCAATTCAATACTGTAAATATTGCTTTGCATTTTGGTTTCTTAACCTCAGGAGATAGAATACTCATTAGAATATTTAGGCAGAGGAAGAACTTAGAAATACATTGGTTTATGGCTTTTGGGTGGTGTTGTGTTTAATCCACACGCTGGGTGCCAGCAGTGGTTGTGGGTGGCGAGCCCAGGTTCAGGCGCAGATGGGAGCGGTGAGCCCTGGGTGTGACACCCATCCTCAGCGGCCCGCAGAGCTGTCCCTGGGGGGGTTTGCCTCCAGCCCATCCCGGGAAGGAGCTCCAGAGGGGGCAGTGCATGGGAGCCCAGGGCTGTTCTTCCTCAGAGCGGCTGCCGGAGGCCGGTGCTGCTCAGTCCCAGGAGGTGCAGCCGGGCTGCTTTGATCTGCTGGGGCAGCGGCTGCGGTGAGGAGGAGCGGGGGGACCCGTCTGGGACCCGGCTGGGACCCGCCGTGCCCGCGGCTCTCGCTGTCCCCGCGCGTGCGGCGCAGGGCGGGCACACCCGCGGGGCATCCAAACTCCTCCCAGAGCACACCGGGCCGTGCCCCGGGCTCCCCGAGAGCTGGGAGGGCGGCCGGGGAGCGCGCCCAGCTGCGCTCCTGGTGGGCCGAGGCAGCGAGCAGCAGAGGGCACCAGATCAACACCGCTGCACCTGCACGGAGCCGGGGGCGCGGGTGGGCCGGGATGCAGGCGGGGATGCAGTGAGGGATGCAGGCAGGGATGCAGTGAGGGATGCAGTGAGAGATGCAGGCAGGGATGCAGTGAGAGATGCAGNGCAGGCAGGGATGCAGGCAGGGATGCAGCCAGAGATGCAGGCAGGGATGCAGCCGGGGATGCAGCCAGGGATGCAGCCGGGGATGCAGTGAGGGATGCAGGCAGGGATGCAGTGAGAGATGCAGGCAGGGATGCAGCCAGGCTTTCCTCTTCAGCATCAGCCTCCAGTGTGCCTGCTTTCCTCTGAGGCTTTGGGCTCGTAAGCATTATTTCCATCTTAGACTATGTTGTTAAAAAGAAGATTTCGCCTGAGTGAGCTGCTCCAGCATTGCCTTGCCAAAGGCTGTGGGATGCCAAGCTACGCAGTCACAGCTTCTGGAAGCGTAGATGAGCTGTTCTGTCATTTCAGAGAGTTTTAATATTATTCAGTCATGACTAAACATTCAAAAACCAAGAAAAAAAGTTTTTTTGGGTTTTTTTTTGTTTTTTTTTTTTAAACAAAGGTCCAAACAGCCCAACATGAGATGACTTTGGAGAGGTAGGATGGCATTAATTTCACATTGCAGAGTCCCAGCCTGAGGAAGGGTATCAGAAAATAAATGAACTAAGCTTCTCTAGAAGCCCTGCCAGCTTCTGGATTGTTTTTCTTGAAGAGTTGCAAAGAAATTTAAGTTTATCAAGGTTAACACCTGGAAGAACCAAAAAAAAAAAAAAAAATTGATGAAAACAAATGTTTTGATTGGGAAAAGAAGTATTTATTTAGTGAAAGGCTCACAGGTTGCACTGAAGGTGCCAGCCCTGCAGTGCCCCGTCCTTCCTTCCCTCTCACAACACAGGGAAGTGTCCTCAGCTCCTGCTCACTATTCCTAAAGGCCACACCAATGTCTAACTAACAGAAAGCTCTGTTTTAGTGGGACAAAATGTTGGGGCTTTTTTAAAACAAGAAAGGAAAGGCAGAGTAGGTGAAGCTGCAGACATCAACTGTGTTTTTCAAGCTGTACAAGCTTTAATGTTTTCACCAGAGTGCATCTCCCCACATAATTTCTCCATCTTTTTATAGCTGTGCTAATGATGTTCTCATTTCTTCTGTAATCTGTTGCAGTCCTACACGTTAGATTCAGTGATGACTTTGCAGAAAACACAGATTATGGTGTTGGCAGGAATTCCCTTCCCTGGAGGTACGAGACATTTGAGTTAGGTGAGGAGGGCAGAGTTTGCAGTTTTTCCTGGCAGTGGTTCAGTGCAGTTCTATATTTATTGTGACTCTAAAAAAGCCTTTTATTTAGTCTTTGTATGAAATGCCTCTTGCCTTTCTCTTGGAATCGGTGAAAGTTGAGAGCATTTTATATCCTCAGAGATTTTACATTTTTTACTAGTGTATGTCAATGTGGCAGAAAATTTTGATTAATAATACCTGTGGCAGGGGGAATACAGGGCCTGAGAGAGTTGCAGTTTATTTGGGGGGAGCAGGATTAGGGTATCAGTTGCTAATCTGGCTACTGCTACAGGACTAGAGCAATCTATCTTTAATTTACTTTTTCTGAGAATGATATGAAAAGGAAGAAATAATTTTCAAGGCCAGACAAATGTGAGTATGTTATTGTGATATGTTGTCATGGAAATGTTTCAAGAGACCAAACTTAGTTAATAATACATAATATTGTAGATAATGCATTAGTTTAATCAATGAGTTATACAGGTCAGTGAACTGAAACTGATGTTAGAGGGAACTGAAAAGAAAATTAATAATTTAAACTGTACTGTATGTGTTTCATAAAGCTGAATATAGGCAGAAGAAGAGATGGATAAAGCAGCGTGATGGATAGAAGGAAATAAAGACACACAGATTATTTGTGTAATTCATCCACCTGATCCTTCCAGTAAATAAGAAAATCTGTTTTCAGTCCTAGATCAGCCTTCTTTACATAGGTTAGCTTCTGCTCTGCCTCTTTGTCTTCTCAAAACATTCTTCAGATGTTTAATGTCTCAGGAATTCAAAAGTCCCCCTGTAAACTAGGTGTTTTTAATAACTCATGTGCTTGGCTGGGGGCAGCACACACTGCAGCTTCCCTTTGCTGCTGTTACTTCAGGAAATGTTCTGAGCTGAGTGCAGGGCTGATGCAGGGTCTGTGCAGTGCCACAGTTGGGATGTTGGCTGTGGCAGAGGGGGCTGAGCCTGGGCCAGGACGTTCCCCATGCCTGTGGCACTGGCAGCTGGGGACTCAGGGCAAGGGGAACGCTCCAAACCCTCACTCTGTGGTGCTGGCCACCAAGCAGTCGAGTGTGTGCAATCTCTAGAACTTCTACATTGCTCTAAACCAATTTTGTTCGTTCCTGACTGAAGTGAAACAGTCAGTGAAGTGACTGAAATACATACACTGCTTAGGGCAGCAGCACCTAATCTCCCCCACCCTCATTATATAACATTTAAAAATGACTCTTTGCCTGCCTAAAGCAGTCAGGCCACTCAAACCTTGCCTGGTGAAATGAAACAATGATTAAAGTAGCTGGGGGACCACAATATCCACAATATCCTTCAGGGTCTCTCATCAGCCATCAGCAGGGCCACATGGAGCAGATCAGGTGCTAAGTGTTACCCTTCAAAAGGGTTCTGGGGAGCCGCTAGAGAGTGTGAAGTCTTGCAGGCTTTTTTTATTAACTACTTGTTTAGGAAAGCATGGAGGTATTTTCTGCTGTAGCCTGAACACCACCTCTGAATACCAGAAATCAAATAAAAATCCCTATTTCCTGCCTTCCCAAAGGAACTGCATTACCTATAAACCTTGTTTACCTTTGGGCCATGATTAACATTTCCCTGTAAGAAAGAATTTTGGATATTCCAAAAACGAAAGGCAACACAGTGATATATGTGCTTATAGTATCAATGTGAGAAGAGAACACAGGGAAAAAATATTTCTATTTCTGTGATTTCCCATTTGAATTTTTTGTTTGTCACTTAACTAGTAATAGATGGCATGAGAAAATATTCAAACTGTGATTTTCAGTGGGGAATAACAATAACAGTCAGATTTGTACATATTGCCAGTGCATTTTTCCTTTTTTTTTTTTTTTTTTTTTGCTAACCCACGTCCTTGTTTATGTGCCAGCAGATAACATCTGTGTACAAGTCAGCTGTTTTTTAATAAATATCTGAGCACCCACGCTGTGTGTTTCCTACAGGATTTTTCACCACCACCACCCTGGGATGCAATTGCCTGTCCCTGGCTGTGAGTTTTGTGCACTCCTGAGGTTTTACATGCGGTGGTAAAGTGGCAGGAAAGGTCAGGTCAGTGAGTGAGGTGCAGGAAAAACTGCTTGTTCCAGGAGAGTGTGTGGGGTGTAGGAGGGAGTGTGTGTGCTAAGCCTGAGGAGAAGGCAGCTGCCCTCTGGACTTGCTCTGTCCCATGCCAGTCCCTCGGGCCACTGCTGCCCCTCTCAGGGATGGGCATTCAGGCAGAGCCCCCTCAGGGCACTTCAGCTCACGGGCCAGCCTAAGTTTGGTTTAGTCAATCTGGCATCTTCTCTTTCTTAAGATCTTTACAGCCCTGCTCTCCCAAATCCAGGAAATTCCTCAGTGTTAAAGATGTGGTTCAAAATGGGGGTGGGATGTTGTTGGTTTGCTCTATTTGTTTTGTTTGTTTTGTTAAAATGCCAAAAATTAGTATTTACTAAGCACCCAGCATTTAGGTAGTTGAGATGGGATTAATCATATCTTTCTGTACTGAATTCCAGTGATTTATTAGAAAGAAATTACATTGACAGCCCTTGAGCTTGTGTGGGCAATTTAGGATTCATTCTTGTTTATGGCTTCCTAATAAATAGTGAAAAATCCATCACTGTTTCAATTCCAAGAGTAAAGCATGTGAGTAGTGAAAAAAAACTTTGCTAAAGGCCAACTTACCAGTTTTTGCCAGGAAACTTGTGCAAATGGCATTAATTATGAAGAGCATGACTTGTGTGTCATAGAGCATTTATGAAACTGAAAGGAATAGACAAGACATTTCATTTTATACAAAATCAGCACCAATGTTTTAGATCTGTTGGCCAGGTTAGGTGTTCTTCAACAGCAGAAGAATATTCTGTTATTCTTTATTCTAATATTTCTACCCCATAGCCAAGAAAAACCCCCAAACCAGCACAGATGACAAGGGGATTCCCCAGCCTTCCTCATAACCAGGTGCCAGAAAATGGAAGAGGCTCGAGTGTCTTTTAACCCTGAGCTCATATTCTACATTTAGATTCTAGAAACTTTGTACAGGTACCACTTTGAAGTAGTTTGTTTTTAAGTGGAAAGACAAGTAGTTCTGCTGAATGTTTTCCTGTCATTTGTGGTTCGTGTGCATTTGGATAATGTAAAAATACCCCGTGTAAACTGAGAGGCCGTGCTATCAGAACATCTCTGCTTGGAATCACACGTCGACAGACAAGCAGATCGGATTCTGCATGTGTTTTTGGAGAGGTTTAAGGAATTTGGAAGTTAGTGGAAACAGCATCTGTCAGCTATTATTGCAGTGTTGTTCTTCCTTGTTTAGCAAGTTGTCAACAACTAAATTGACAGAAAATCAGGCAAATGTATTTTTGTGTACAGTCCTTGACAAGTGGTGGAGGCCCATTCGTGTCTTTTCTTGGCAATGACATTGTAGGTTCATGTACAAAATCTAAGCAAGTTATCACTTCACTGAAAGATATTGAGTTAAGACAATCGAAAATACTTGCTTTCTGTTATAATAAATATTTAATAATTCTACTGTAAATAAGAACCAGTTGGAGAATATAATGTAGTAGCAAGATACTTCAAGTATCTCTGAAGTGAGCTAAATGCTCCTTTTAGCAGTTAAGCCTTTACAGATGGCAGCTGAGGAGAACAAACATCTTCATAATTTATTTATCACAAGTGAAAGCTGATTTTCTACTTGTTCATCTAGATATTACTTTCATTTTTCTGTCTCCATCACATCCACTTCAAAGCAAATGATAAGCTGAGATTCTAAAATAACTTCTTTTATGGATGCTTTTCTTCCCTCAAGGTAGATCTTAGTCAAGAGAATCTAGTAAGACACTGTCCATCTGCAAAGCTTTTCCAGGAAATGCTCTTTTTTCATTAATCTGCATATAATTTTATTTGTGTTAAAGTCACCGTAAGAGCAGTGGAAGTTTTTACTGTCTCCTTCAGAGATTTTGAACCACCAGTTTTTGAACTGGATCTGTGCAAGAACTGTGTTCAGGCCTATGGGAGAAGAGGAGCTTTGCCCCAGTCTTTTGGATTGACTGTTTTACTGCACCTTCAAAAACCTGTTTCACCATACATGACCAAAAAGTATTTTTAAATTCTGGAACTTTGAGAGTGAGTGGAGATTTTAGGCCAACTGCAAGAAGGCTTGTAGGAAAGATCTGTTAAATATGAAAGAGGTGGGGGCAGCACAAATCCCAAACTGTTCCATGCTCCCTTGTTCCCTTCTAAAATTCTGAGTTGATATTGCAGGGAAATTTTTCTTTGGAGGGTAATGTTTACTTGGGAAAGCTGGTGTTAAAGGGAAAAAAAACCCCTTTATTTAGCTATGACATTCTTAGGATCATTTAGCTGCTAGATTGGGCTGTGCACTGTTTGAAAAGAGGCAGAAATTGCAAGATAAGATCAACTGCTCACCTGGGGAGACTTAGAAAAGTTTCATATTTGAAGCACATGTTCCAAATGCTAGTCAGGAATGGATAGCATTAAATTCTTACATCTGGCACAGAGCTGCTTGCTTTTATGTTGGTTTCTTTTCTTGTTTTATTGTTTAAAAGGATAATAAAACCTCACAATAATATCTCATAATCAGTATAGCATATCTCCAGGCACCTTTTGAATGGTGGCTTTGCCAAGAAGAACATACATCGTGGTTTATTTTGCCTACAGAAATGTTGAGGGTTTTCATCTGGATCCCTTTGGAAATAAATTTATGATTTGTACCAGTTCAAGAAAAAGGAAGAGGAAAATATTCTGCACTGGCTGCATAGATGGTAATTCATTTTGGCTGGGTGGCAAGCAGAATTAATTATCCAAGCCAACAATACACCTTTGGCATGGCTTCAGCTGTTGCACATTGCCACAGATGCTTCAAAGCCAAGGCTCCTGCCATCTCCTTTGGTGTTGGTATGGTTCTATGGTTAGTAACTGGATATGTTGTAAAGAATAAACCCCAAATCCACCTTAAAATGAACAATAATTCCAACTTGTAGCATTTTAGTGTGTTTTAAAGCAAATTTCAGCCATACTTCACAGATACTGATCTTCACTGCTTGTTTTAAGGATTGCAGAAAACAGACTAAGAGCAAGGAAAAGACTTGAACAGGGATGTTCAGGTGTCTTCCTGAGAGCTTTCTCTTTGGAATTCTTTCCAGATATTCCACTTTGTTTCAACTAATTCCGTTTTATTCTCAAATGCAGTTAAATGCAGTGGTGATGGCAATGGACTGCTGATTTGATGTGCTTGTTGCTGGCAGGGGTGTGTCAGCTGGCTCAGTGTCCCTGTGCCCTGGCTGTCCACTCCTCCCTGGGCACTGCCTGCGGCCACTCCAGGACACAGCTTCAGCTCAGACTGGTCTTGTATTTCTGTTTCTGTGGCTTCTGCTCCAGATTTTTTTTCACCAGTTTAAATTCCTTTATAATTTCTGAAAGCATCTGTTTCCTTAGGATACTGAGGGAATCAATATCCATGCATCTTTTGCAAATCCTATTCAAAATGCTTCCAGGGTGTTTTCTTCCCTCCAGTGACATTAAGATCTCTGAGGTTAGTCCTTCCTACAGACAGTCTTTAATCCTCCCCTTAGTCTAATGTGGCTGGTTTTAGCTCTCTCTAAAGAAAATGTTCTTTTTGAAGGTGTCAGCCAGAATTTTACCCCAGGAGTTTCTTGAAGGTGTTTCCAGGAGGAGGAAAGCCATGCTTTGACGGTGACATTTGGTTGGTGACACTGACATGTTGTGATATCCTCTCCTGGAGCCAGAAACTGGGCAGTAATTGCATGACTTGTGCATCCCCTTGTCCTGCATCTCTTTAGGCCTTTCCACTCTGTGGCCAATCTAAGTGATCCTGTGGCTGGGGTTTTCCAGATTTACAGTTCCATCAGCGTGACTTTCCTTTGCTGTTTGGGTCTAACCACCTACAATAGTGCACTGCTCGTTTTTCCTAATGCAGGAGAAACTTGTCCACATTATTAAGCTGTTTTTTTTACTCTTTTCTAATAGAAGAACTATCTGGAAACATTCTGGGAATAGGCTGCAGTTCCAAACAGAGTTGTGATTACTAAGCAGTTGGGTTTTTGCCATCAGCAAATGATCATTCACTTACTGATGTAGTGAACCATTTTAAGAGAATTTGTCTTGTTTGTCTCCTCTTACTGTTGGTTATAATCATTTGTCTGATTCAGTCTCTTAACTCCACGCAAATTGTTCCCATCAAATTAAGTTTTTAATCCATGACAATGCTAAATGCAGTTAATTGTTTATGGAATGTTCTGTAGCATAGTGATAGAGACAATTTTGATCAATCAGGTGGCTCTAAAGCATCCAGATCTAACACTGCATCACTGTATTTCGAAAATCATTACTGTTGCTTTGAAAAATGCCAGTCTTGGTTAAAGATGTCAGCAAATTTAAGAGGAGGACAGAAAATAGCCATTTAAAAATCTTGGTTTAATTTAAAAGTTAATGCTGAAAAGTGTACAATTGGAATTTTATTTTCCTTCTGTTCCATCCACTGATGACTGTCATGAGAGCAATAGGCCAGACATGGGATTAAAATTGTGCTAGTTAAGTAATTTACTAACTACTATTCTGCAGTTCTACTCTTTCTTTAGACTGGTGGCTTGAAGTATAGACTTGAGAATTCTTACACCTCTAAGACGTTTTACTAAACAAATATTAATTCAATATTAAGGGTTACAGAATGGAAACTACTGCCTATACAGTACTTACAGTATTAAAAGGACCGAATTTAATATAAAAGGCAATCTTTCATAGAAACACATACATTGAATCCTTAAAGAAATACTTTCCTTCTTTTTCTGTAGACCAGACAGTTTCATCAAGCATGTTCCCAACAGATAACGTGAATGTCAAGGTGTAAACACATCTTGAAACAACCCTTTAATTTGCCATAGGAAGTTATTATGATGACTGTAAATTATGTGACTTCCTCATGCTAAGTAAACCCAAAATGAAATCTAGACAAGCCATTAAGGAAACAAAGCATTGGTTTAATTCTGTTGCATTCCAGCATAATGGAAAGATACACCTTGGAATTGGAATTGATTGGAACATTTTAGACTGAATATGTTGACAGTGAAATCTGATTTTTTTCTGTAGATGTTCAGATATATCAACTTATGCTGAGCTCCCAGCACAATCCCATGAGGGATGTTTGCACCTCAACCAGCCTTTCCTGGGTCCTGATCCTGCATTTTCCTCTGGTGTTATGGATCAGAAGCTCCTGATTCTGAAACCTTTCCTGTGTCTGAACTGTTGGGTTTTTTTTAGCCAGGACAATTATCTTTCCCTTTCCATAATGTGGTCCCCCCAAGATACCTGGAGAAACACATTTGGCCCCCTTTGCCTTTGATGCAGATCTCTGCCAGTGCCTGAAGTGCTTGTGTTTTATGGGGAGTAGGTCAGACTTTACAACGGCTCGTGTCAGCATCCTCCTCCTGTATGTGCATGTGCAGGACTTCCCCAAGGTTTCATTCAGCACAAGGGTGTCTCATGAAATGCTTTAGCTGTGATTGTATTTCCTTGTGTGCATTCCTCACCCAGATTTTAATTGTGCTGGATGAAATAAATGAAAAAATGTGATCATTTTTACAACTTTGGGTTGAGATTTTTCAAAACAACTCTGCTCACATTGAAAATACGGCAGGAAAAAAACTTAGATATGTCTTTTGTATTTTTTAATACTGTACTGGATAGTGCACCAGTTATTTTCCTTAATATTTGTAATTTATGATCAGGGAGTGTAAGATGATTTTGTGCAAAGGTAGAAGCCCCATTTTTATTCCACACCATACATTTGTCTTCTCAACTTGATGAGGAGTGAGCAAACTTCACTCTTGATATTGGAGTTCAAAGTTTAGCCTGTGTGTCTTCTTAAGCATCACACATGGGAAGGAAAATCTTATGTACCTGATAAATTACTTTTGCTTGAAATATTTTTCAGGTGGGCTTTTTTAGGGGGAGTGGTCTCCACTAGAAAACTTAAAATCATTAATAAGGTCTAAAAACTCCCTTGCACTGGAGTTATTGGGGTTTTGTCTCTAACCAGCAAAAAGGAAACACTTCTGCCAGACAGAACTGAGCTTCCTACAATAGCTCCACACTGCTGGTAATATGCTAAAATTACTGGGCAATTTTGATAAGTAGTTCTTACATTAAAAAGGGGGTTTTCAAATGCTTTACTGATCAATGGCTAACCAGGGCTCTGCCTTAAAGGGATTTTAAAGAGACATCAAGCAGCTCTTATGTCTCTGTGCATCAGGAACTGGTGTCAGGTGGCTCAGGAAGAGCATCCAGGTCACTTTGTGCTGTTCTGGCTGGAGCCCTGGATGCCTCCTGTGTCACAGTTATGATACCTGCAGTTTTGGCTTTACATCCAAAAGCTGGACTTCCTTTTTAATTCTTTGAAACTGTCTGCTAAAAGGAGGAACACTGTGTGTGCTGTTTATCCTTCTTATATATATTCTTATATATATTTATATATATTTCTTATTTATATTTATCTTTCTTATATATTTATATATATTTCTTATTTATATTTATCTTTCTTATATATTTATATCTTTCTTATATATATTTCTTACATTATTTATTTCTTATATATTTAAACAATGATCCACAATGGTCTTTCTCATTAAGATAAAATTCTCAAAACTACCTCGTCTTATGAAGCTCAGCTGTAGAACAGGAAAATTCTCTGAGCTGGTGTTTTTATTTTTCTATTAGATGCTTTTCAGTGGCCAGAGTATATCTTTGACTCAATTTGCTAAGACTACTCAAAGTAGAAAGCCCTGAGTTATGCTTTATTTGTAAGGTATTAGCAACCAAGGCAAGGGTTAAACAGAGTCCTGAAAAAACCTCAGGTTATGTAAAACCACATGCCAAGTTTCTAAAGGGAAAGGCATGTGAGAAAACAGGTCATAAATCACTGTGTCTGTAGAAGATGAAGTCTCCAGTATTTATTATTTAGGCACCATTCTGATCTGCCCGTGAGGAAGCTCCTTGTTGGGATAAATGCTGTAGCTATAGCGATACCACACTTGGAGCTGCAGCATCCAGCGGGGGCACGGCCAGGAGAGCAGCACAGCACCCTCTTGCTGTGCTTCCAGATAGGATGGGCAGCATTTGTCTCACAGTGATTTCTTTTTTTATGGGAAACTATGCATAAGCCAGAAAAGAAAACAGAAATGAAGGTAAAGAAGTGTTGTTAAAGTACTTCAAGGATATGTCCACACTTCTTTTCCTTATTTATTCCTGGAAACGTGCACACTTCTATTCCTTATTTATTCCTGGACAGCAAACAAGAGCAAAGTTTGTTTTTGTTTTTTTTTAAACCAATCTTTCGGGAAAAAAAAAAAAAGCTTTTAAATTTCTATTCTAAAGACAGTTTTTCATCAGCATCTATGTAAAAACGTGTTGGGACTATTTTGTATGAGTGCATTTGGATCTAAGTATCTGTATGGCTCTGGCTAGAGCCAAACCCTTGAAGGCAGAGGCGAGATCCCCCTGTGCCCACAAGTGCTCCCTGCCCCTCCAAATCCTTTGAGAAGAGTCTGCCAGATGGAGCAACGGGATTCCATGCACGTGCATTCAAATATGTAAAAAATACAGATTTGATACGTATCTCCGAGGTTTCTGAGTGATCTGAGGGTGTTCTGAAGGTTTTCATGGGATCACCGGTTTGATTTTTATTTGTTGCAGACAGCAGCTCTTTCATTGCAGTCTGCTGGCTCTGCCCCCTGTGCTGGTTGGTTCTGTCAGTCCTCTCTTGGGCTGAGTCTTTGTGGCTGTGGGAAAAAATATTGCCCTTCAGGATGATAACAGTCACTGAGGAAAAGCCCATTGTTTTGTGACAGACAGAGTGTGGCTCTGCAGAACTTGTTCAGCACTCAGGAACGAGGGGCTGAGCTCTCAGCACACCTGGACCTTCTGGAGAAGTGACATGGGGAGATGAGATTGAATGGCACTTTTTAAAATTACAGTTACTGTTCTGAGATGCCTTGGCTCTGTGATTTTTCTGTGTTTGACTCTCATTTTGTCTAGAAGTTTTTAATTATCAAGTGAGTTTTTATTTAGAGTGACACGTTCTGATACATCATCTGACAGTATTTTATACACTCTAATCAGTTGTAGTTCAGTCTCAAGTAAAACTTCCATGTATCTTTTCTTTTTCTTTCCTAAAGAAAGGTTTGAAATATCAGTGTGTGATATTAAGGCTTGCTTTATTTTCCCCCAATGGTGTTTATTCCTCTCTCCTTGCTGTAAGAAGTTGATGGGTTCTCTGGGGGCAGCACTACTGCAGTAGTCTGGAGGCTTGGGTTTTATCTCATGTCTATTCTTTACTGCATTTCTCCTCAACAAATCACTTTACCTGTCTGTGTTTCTGTTCATCTCGTGTATAAAGTGGGAATAACAATATTGTAACTTCCTTGGAAATAAAGTAGGGATTTCTTTCTGAAAATCAATAAGTAAAATCCCTGTTAAGGTGCAGTCCCTGTTTTCTCACTCTAAATAAGATGTCTTGAGAATTTGCTTTTCAACTTGGACAAGATGCCTGTGGAAGTATCAAGTATCTTGTCAAAATAGTAAAAAATGTTGCCTGAAGTGAAGGTATTTTGTAAACTGCAGAGACAAAAAATTACTTTGAAAGTTTTCTGAGAGACGTGTGGTTTCTCTTTGCAGGAAGAGAAGAGAGAATTCAATTCTCTGACCACATTTATGGAAGTAGTTTTCATTCACAATTTTTGCCAGCAGACACTCCTCCCCACCCCATATTCCCTAATTCTGCATCTTACAGACACTGGTGGCTCTTTCTGAGTAAGCTCTTCCAAAAAACCGAGATGTAGCAGACCCTGGGTACAGAAGGGTTGTGTCAGAGATTTGTTCTCTGCCATTCCGGGTGTCCCCATCTCCATCTCTGCTGGCTCCCTGCTGGGGAGTTCTGTGGCAGGGATGGATGAGGAGGAAGAGGAGCTGCAGGGTGTGGGAGCAGAGGGTGGAGGAGCAGCTCCTGAGGATGTGCAGCCTGCAGAAGACAAAGGAGAGAGCACTTCAGCTCCCCGGGAAGGGGCAGCGTTTCTCAGCATGATTGAGTGCTTGCATGGAGCTGCAGCAGCCACAATAGCACTTACATCTGGTAACTTCACTTTTATAGAATGCTTTTGCCAGATTTTTCAGTATCTCAGTGAACATGTGTATGTTTATATTGGAGAAAGGAGTTTGCTTTAATGTCATCCCTTCCGAGACAGACTTGGCAATAAACAACTCCAGATCACACCTTATGTGTTTTATCAGGAGTGAACTCAAAATGTTAAGCTGAATTTCAGACTGAAGCTATTCTTCATCTGAGAATACACCTGGGTTTTTGATAAAATATGTGTATCTCAATGCAGGGTTGGTATGTGAAATTCAGGCACCCCGATTGTATCTAAACACAGGATTAGTGTGGGAAATCCAGGCACCCCCTGTGTGTTATTTTCTCAATTTTAGGTCATGATGTCTTTTGATTTTTGTCACTGAAGTGATTAGAGCTGAATGAATTTTCATGCGTACAGGTTGGGGAATGAGAGGAATTGGTGCCATGTGTTTCCCATTGTGGAACCTTTATGATATCACAGTCAGAGAACATGCTCAATATGCCTTCCAGACTTGGCCTGCTATTTAGGTTGTGTGATTGCTTTGGACTGTGTCAGGACAATATTCGTATTCCCCTTGGAGCATGAATATTAAAATATTTAAAGCATTTAGTCGATAAGAGGAAAGATTCCCCCCCAAAAATACCAAAAAAAGAGGACCTTTATATTCCTGATGAAAATATGTGCAGTATCTCGTTTAACATCTTGGCCTCATTTTGCCATGGCTATTCTCAGAAATTCCCTATTCAGTGGAGCACTAATTCTCACCTATCCATCCTTAGGTACTCTCAGAAAAACACATTTTTGGTCCCAGTTGCTAGAAATAACGTCCTCCTTCTGTCAGCATATGGATAACAGCTGTCATTACCACCAGCCAGTTATATTGTCTGCTGTCCCAGTCCTTTATCTGTCCAACTCCAGACACTAATTCAGAAAATCAGAATAAATAATCAAGGCATGTGGAGCTGGAGCCAAGAGTTTTTATTTACAACACCTGTTGGATTTTGGAGGGTTGGCACAGTCAGTCTGAGCCACAGCAGCTCTCTAGTTTCCTAACTGGATTGTATGAGAAGTGTCTTTGCAGGGGTTTTTTTTGTGTAACTCTTCATTTTAATTTTCATTAAAAGGTTAAAACACAAAACAACACCACGCATCTTCAGCAAAGGACTGGGCAAAAAGTTTTCACCCTGTGATACACTGATGGTGTTCAGCTGCAGTGCTGCTGTTCCCCAGCTCTGCTGGTGCCCCTGCTGGGGCAGGGGACATTGAACCCTTTAGAGAAAAAGCTGTCCTGTCCTCCTCCTCCTTAGTCTTTGTTTTCCTTTACCACTGTGTATGCTCCCTGCAATTCTCCTTATGAATCCCTTAGGAATTTTCAAAGTGCAGTGTGTTCTGGGGGTGGGGAGGAAAAGAAAGGGGGGAAAACTGCCTGTCCTCCTATTTCCTCAGATGTTTCCAAACTTTTAACTTTTTTCTTCATTTCTGCCTCCTGAAACCATGTCAGTTTAAGCTGAGATGTTTTTAATGTTTTGAACTAAGCAGAGCTTTATGTTTAAATGCAAGATCAGCCCCGTCTGGGCTGGTGCAGTAATGGGGCTGCTGCCTTGGCCAGGTGTTTTGGGGCACCTGGTCTTCGTTGGTTTGAGGTTGCAGTGACCCAGAGCAGCTCAACACAACCATGCACAGCTGTGCTTCCTTGGCTGTGAGCTTGAAATTGATCCCTCATGTGAGTTTTTGAAGGCACCTAAGTTTGTTATCTTTAGATGAGCTGGGAGAAGCAGATATGCTTCGGAGGACACAGTCCCTTCTGCAGATCAGACAAAGGATCATCCTTTCAACCAGCTAGTTGAATTAGCTAATTAGTGTAATGAGGAATATTTTATCTGGCCAGAAACATTATAATACCTTTATCTTTAAACTGTCATAAAAATTAAATCTTGTTTAGTCAGAATTTACATCAGTTTTGTGTGCTGAAATTTAGAAATGTACAAAGAGGACTAAAGTGTCTAACTATTAATTAGAACTATGGAGTCATTTAGACTCTGAAGGTCCAATACCTCTCCAAAGCATAGTCAATTATAGTCACTTTTAAAAAGTTAGTTAGCTCTCTTCTGTCACAGTAAAACCACAAACTTGAAGGCTGAAAAATAGAATGTGTTTCTTGCAAATGTATGTAGATACATACATACACATACAAATACATATACATACATATAGGTATATATATATATATAGTCTTAGTATCCACTTCCAGCTTCTACACAGTGGACTACACAGGACTACACAGTTTCCACTCTGTGGTATGGCTGGCTTTGCTGCCTGTATTAACAGACATGAAAAATTATGGACTTGAGTTCCCACTGTAGGTGATGTTCTGTTCTATTTAAAAGAAAAAAAAAAAAATTAACTTTGTGAGAATTGATTGGTCTCTAGGTTTAAAGTTACACAGGTACAGCACAGAAAGGAGAAATGAAACTATAGCCCCTATATATGCATACAGCTATATGCATGTATTTATCTTAATTTGAAATAATTATTTTCTTGCAGAACAGCCAATGATTTCTTATTTCTGTGTGTAAACAAACTTTATTAAAAGTTGGAAAAGATAAAATACATTTTGGATAAAAAGGCACTTAAAACTCATAAACCAAATTATTTTTGTTCTACAAAGAACCACCTTTTCTTCATTGAAAGTTTTTGGAGGCTCTGTGAAACAGCTATTCTTGCAGGGCTTCTCTAGCTCGGGCTTAATCATTTTAACAAGGATGCCATATAACACGTATTATATATAGCATGTACTCTGTATCTTTCTATAAACCTACATATTATACTCAAATCCAGAATCCATATAACAGACCTCTGAATATTCAATTTCCTGGCAAAATGCCTCAGTGGGAAATGAGCAGAGCCGGAGCTGAAGTGGCTTCAAAGCAGTGCAGGACCAGTAGGCTGAGCCTGCACCCATTTCAGTGCTGCTCAGGTGGAGGGTGCAGGGAAGGAACAGGGAGCTGAAGATGTTCAAGGAGTCTCCAGAATAAAACCCACGTGCCTGTTCTGAGGTGCCTTTTCAAAGACCATGAGTGCCTCTAAGTGGCAGGAGTAAATAAGAGTGGCAGAGTGAAATCTTCGTGTAGCACACTCCAAATGAGATTAAATGTCAACAAATCCATGCTGAAAGCATCTCTCCCGCTGTAACTTCCTGCATTGGAATAACCACCCTCTGGAGTGGAAAAACCAAAATGCAGACACTGTGTGACCTGAACATGAGGAGATGCTGTGCCTTCCCTGGGGGGTGGAGTTGTCTTCTCTCCAGGTTTCAAAACTTCCTCAAAGATACCCACTTTCAGCACATCTGTGTGAAGAACCACACCTGTGTTTTTCGCTGCCCCTAGAGTTGTTATTTATTCTTCCATTACTGAAGCTAATCAGAACAAAATGTAATAACAGTTGGGGTTTATTTCCTAATTAATGTCCTGACTGTCCATCCAGTACATCTTGTGTAAGGGGCAGCTCGTGGGGGTGGCTGGCAGGGGAGTCAGGCCCTTGGAAAGCTCTGTGGGCTCGGGGGCTGTTCCTGTGTGTGGCACATCTTTGTAGGAGAATGGTTTTGGAACAGGGTCCTCCTGCCTGGTTCTTATTACACATGGAGCTCTTCCCCTCTACTGCAGCTCCAAACCCCCACTCTGACACAGATACTTCATTTGGTGATGGGATTATCGATTTTGTGTGCTGCTGCTGTGATTTCATCCATTAGCCACCAAATCCAATCTTCTCCCACAGTTACAAGCCCACCCCAAAGGGACAGTTCTCTTTGGACAGCACCACAACCACCCAACCCAGGAAGAAAGTTCCCTTTTTCTGTAGTCTTGCTAGAGAATGTTAGCAGGTTTGGGGCTTTTTTCCTACATAATGACTTTAACTAGGTATCTTTTTCCTTTAAAAAATAATTATCTTTTAGATATCTATAAAGATGGCAGAAAAATAAAATTTTCTAAATTCAGACTTTTTGCCTTCTTGATAAGAGCATTCCCCATGCTTTGTCAATGATCATTCCTTTGGTGGTTATGTAACTTCCATTTTGCTCTGTAAGTTTTTATTTCAGGTTCATGTATAAATGTTAGTGTGAGACAAGTATTTTATGATTAAATAAGATGATTTAAACAATTTTTGTTTACTCAATAAGTAAGCTATGTTCTGTTATAATGACAAATTTGATTCCCTCAACCCTAAAACACAAAAAATCCAGAACTTTTTTTTTATGAATAGCAGCAGTGGAGGAATCCCTCAGGTTTTAAATCTGTACTTAAGATAAAAATGTGTTTTGTATGTTCTCAATTAGTGTGAAAATGTGCAAATGTCACAGATTGTTAATTACTTGGAGCTGGGAACATGGAGGACAGGAGGTGCTCCAGTTTTCCTTTGATGTGAAGGTGCTCCAGAGCACGGCAGCTCCCCCATAACTCAGTGCTGAATGAAGGAGGGGGTGTCTCCCAGGTGATAAATTTGCACTCTGAAGCCTGAAATTTATTGGAAGCTGAATACTGGCCATAGGGTCAGTTTAGGAAAGCCCTGCCAGCAAAACAGTTCTCTGGGCCTGGTACCACCAGCATGATATAATTAAATATGTTGTTTGGCCAGCAGATCAGAGTGGGAGGTGGAATTAGGGTATGAGAGCAGTGCAAGCACAGCCAAACAGGCAGGCTGCAAATCAGCCCTGCTCATTGCAGTCTTCCTTATTTAAAAGGAAAAAAAAAAAATGTGGGTGAAAAAGATTTGTTCATGTTGTCGTTACCTCTTGCAAGAAGGTCTTAGAAATTCTGACACTTAGAGGAGAGGTAGGAGGGCAAGACGGGGTGGAATGGCAAGGCAAGATTGATCCTTGAGAGGCTCAGGGAGTGGGGGGAAACATGTTACAAATGGTAATAAGGCAAGTTAAGAAAAATGATACCAGATGTGGCTGTAATGCCAACAATCAGCTAAAAAATGTAAACATATATAAAGCTGTAGTAATAAAGCTGTTACAGCTGTAATGTTCAGGATGGAAAGAAAAATGAGGTCTCTCTTTTTAACTTCAGCTCTATCAGGTCTGGCCTCTCCTGAATCTTGGTTTGCCCCTCATCCACTCCATCCTGTTAGAGCAGGGATCCATCTTCATGGAAATTTGGTAGAGACCATTTCCAATGTTTTGTATAAAAATAAAATACAACACTGCCAACATCTTTTACAATGAACGATTCTATTTATATCAAAGAACACTTTTGAACTCTTCAGCATATTTCACAACCAATTAAATTTCTGAGTGCGTGGAAGCATTTGAAGATGGATCCCATTCAATCCCCAGGTGTGAGGGTTCAGAGGAGCCCTGTGCAGCACTGCAGCCACACACCTGTGTGTGCTGTGTGTCCTCCTCTGCTGGGTCACAGCTCCCTGAGCTCTGGTGTCCCTGATGCTGGCACCACAGATGTGAGGCCACCCAGGAGGCCACAGGTCTGCCCAGGAATCTCATTCCTCTGGATCTGTGGCTCCCATGGTCTACCTGACCAAGAGTTTAAATCTCTTGCCTCCTCTTCCAGATACACAGGACTCTGCCCTGGCAGCACTGTAAAACCTGGTGAGAACTGGGTGACCATTTGAAGGACACACCTTTTTTCTCATCAACTATAGGAACTGGGAGCTCCTATTCTTTTGTTTGATTTTTGTATACAGGTCTATATAACAAGCATAACTTTTCAAAGGGCCATGAGATTTGTGTATTCCTACACATGCATGCAGAAAGCTTTGTTTTTCACTGGTTATGAGCTTAGTGATTGAGTAGTTGATAATTAAGGTTTGTTTTCTATTGATCCCATGATTCTTCCTAGTTTTAATAATGCACTAGCTCTTGGATCATTTATTAATAAAGATGAAAAATGTCAGGACTTTCAGTTGTTCCCAGCTTTTTGGGACTCCCTAATAATTGCATCACATCAGCCTAGTGAGTTAGTGCAGTCCTAATGCATCCTGAGTGTGAATGACTAAAAAGTCACGTGGCTGTTTTAAGAGCTGTAAATTTTGCATGTAACCGTGCAAAAAAGTACAACCTTTTATGGTTTGTGGTGTTGAATCACTAAGTTTGTGCCACACTCCTCTCATTTTATGGGCTCTCGTACGTATGATTAAAGGAAATATTTTTTAATAAGCTGTTTTGTAAAACTATACTCTGAGCTTGCAGGGACTGGATACATTTTAATAGTGCTTGGAATTTCCAGTCCTAGTTATTATACAGAGTTGCTCAGTCCTTTCCTTGTTTAGTCAGGCAGCTTGTCAGATTGTTATCTCTCAGATGTTGTTCCACTCAGCTTGAGCATTTCATTCACGTATTCTCACAGTCCTTATCATGGCATAAATACTCCCTGTCTTCTTTTGTTCTGATTTTTTGACTGCATCCCTTATTTCCATTCAAGTGGGGACTATCCTAATGTCCAGGCAAGCCCTTAGGATTGTTTCCATCAGGAAGGACTCAGGTTGGCTCAGCTGGGTGCACTGTTGGCATGGCTGCAGCAGGATTTCATGCCTGCAGTAACTGAGAAATGTTGCTATCAAGAAGAGCTGTAGAGAGCAGCAGCATTGTCTGCTTGCTTGTCTGTGTGTTGGGTGTTGGTTTTGAGTGTGACACTTTGATTTGTACCTACATGGTCACCGTTTCTGTGACATATCCTTTTCCTAAGATAACATGAGATCTGAAATTTGTGGCTTCTACAGGTGTATCAATCCATTAGTTCAAGTAGATTTCTTTATTCTGTCTCTTCGGTACTGATTGCATGAAACATCTTCAATAAATCTAATTTTTGAGTCATGCTTTGGAAAGAGTCAATTGTCTTATTAGTGATTAAAATTTCCTTCGTATTATTCTTCATGCAAAATAGAATCACTGCTTCTGTCGGGGACATTCCTCACCCTCCTCTGCTCCTGTTTCCAAACTTGAACTTTATGGAAGAGGTAATTTTAAAACAGGAAAATGCTCTTCAGGAGGGACAAAGGCTTTTGCACATTGCTGCCGTGGCCCTAAGAGCACAGCCTACAACCTGTCAGGCACTCCCTACTGTATGTGAGCATCCCTGTTCGAGCAGCGTCCCCTTGGTGCCTCTTTGCTCCTGCTTGACCCCACACCAAGCCCCGAGTGCCACCGTGCCCCGTGGTCAGGCTCCCACCTCCCCTCTGCCCACGGGGCTGCGCGGGGCCAGAGCTGCAGCACTGCCTGGAGCTCTGGTTGTTGGTCTTGGAGGGATGCTCTGCTCAAATCCTTCTGCTGTCAGTGCAGCCTCAGCAGCATCAGCTGCCCTGGAGTGACAGTCTCATGAGTTTGTCTAGAAAGCGTCAGTGATCTGGTGTTGCAAAACAGTATTTCTGCAAAGGAGAAACAGCAAAATAGTCATATAAGGGAGAGGAAATAGGTGTTGGAGGAAAAAAAAACTGTTACAGGATTGTAATGATCCACTTTTCTCAAATGATTGTACAAAAATATTCTCCAAAGAGTTTGAGTTGATAAAAGTAATGGCTTCTGGGAATTGTTTGGTGTTGATTGAAAATAAAAAAAAAAAGCTTTATGCAACCCCCCTGAAACAACACAGCTCTGAGCTATGGACAATAAATAGAGTCAGAGAGAGGAAAACTGCTATTATCAAGTTAACTTACTGCTGAGCAATTCACTGTGATTTTTGTTGACCAGAATTATAGCAACTCAGGATAAACATATGAGAGGACAATGTGTTCTCACAGGTACCTCTGCAATCCCTTGGAACTCTGAAATAGTTCAAGAGGCAGACTTTATTTTCAGAGATGTCGACTTTATCATGAGGGCCACCCAGAGAGCGAAGCAATTCCAGTGACTCCCTGGAAGTGCTCGTTCACTCTCGTCTCCAGCCCGTGCCAGGCTGCAGGAGCTGCTCCTGCCCCACCGGGTGCCCAGCCTGCAGCACCCACAGCAGCCCTGGGCACACAGGAGGCTCTCGAGATTCCCATCTCCAAGCCTGCTGAAGATGCTTTGGTTCCTCCATCACAGGAGAGGAAAATCTGTGTGCGTAATTGAGTGTAGGCAGGAGCCCCCACCAGCCCTTTGCCCTGAAGATAAGAATGAATAAATAAATAGTGACACTGTGGTCAGGGAGGCAGGTAGTTCAGAAGGGAGGCAAGGAGTCAAGTGTGGGAGTTGGGAAGCTGGTGCAGACTGGGAGGAGGGAAGACAAAAGCGTGGGAGGTCATTTGTTCTTTTGAGTGCACCATTCAGTTTCAGTCTATAGTTAAGACAAGCTACAGAGCTTTTCACAGGGAGTTTTAAATATGTATATATCTTCATAAAACACCTTTAAAAATTATCCTCATTCTTTCTTTCTAAAATGGAGTATTTCTAGCCCAAAATGATTCTATTAATGATACTGTAATCCCTGTCATGGCCTCTTATTTCCTCTTAAGGAAATATAAATGTTTTCGTGAGAGGACTCTTCCACCTGGAGTAAACAAAGTTTAAAATTTGCATTACCATCAATAAGAACATAAATATCTGTGTGCTTTTCTTAGTTTGGGTATGAAATGGTGACTGCACCGGTTCCTCACAGCAAATCAGTGTCACTCCACGACTGAACACAAGGCTCAGCTGCACTGGCAATAAGGGAATTGCCGGAGGTTACAGTTAAGGCAGTGAGTGATGTGTCCCGCACGGGCTGTTCTCCAGGCAGGGTGAAGGGCCCGGGTGTGGTGAGGGTTTGTGTCCGGGTGAGGGCTCAGCCAGCCCGGGCACCTGAGGAGAGGGAGGGAGCCGTGCTCATCCCGCCGCTGTCTCCCCCAGGTGTCACTGTTGGTCCGCACTGGGGGTCGGACACGCTCCTCGGGCTCCGCCACCTGCGGTACCTGTGGCACAGGGATCCGAGGCAGGGCATGTCCTGCTGGAGTGAGGTCAGTGCTTGGTGACAGCCACCGAAATATTGCAGCTGTTTTATTGTACATTTTCTGCTCGAGTCAGGGGTGTTTTCCATCCATCCCAGAGCTGAGCTGTGGGCAGAGCCGGTGGGGAGATGACGGAGCCGTAGAGCAGGGTGTGAGCTGGAGGTGGGACTGTGCCCGGACCACTGTCCTGTCCTCAGCAGGCTGAGCCCTTCCTGCCTCCACGGGCGTGTGAGGGAAGCAGGACACCAAGGCTTTGCCAGCAACCCTGGAGTGTCCCCAGGTCCCCACACTGAGCTGCCACTCCCTGGGGTGGCCGTGTTGTCACCCTGCTCCCAGCCCGCCTGGCACTGTGGCTGAGGGGACACGGCTGGGGGCGAAGGGACAAAGGAGGGCAGGGGAGAGGGGGAGTGCCAGCACCCTCGAGGAGCCAGAGCCAGTCCATTCTGCAGCATCCCAAAGCTGCTGTAAGGTAGGCTACTTGGCTTCAAGTTAACAAAAACTCAGTGCAAATTAATATTTTCCTAAATACGGTTTTGGTTTGGGAGAGGCCGCTGGTGTCGTTGTGCCGGCTGCCCTGGGGAGGGGGCGGGGAGCGGCCCAGGGCCCCGCAGCGCCGGTGGGCGTCCCCTTCAAACGGGCTCTGCTGCCCTAATGAAATAATTACAGAATGCCAGGCTGTTATCCAATTACGCTGACATTTCACCGTTCTTGGCCGCTAACTGGATTAGGGCCATTGTAAAAGGATTAGCTGTGCAGCAGAGCCGGGCGGAACGGGGCGAGGCGCCGGCGCTGGGCACGGGCCCTCCCGCCACGGCCGCGGGGAAGCAGCGCATGACACACAACAACACCGGGTATTTAACATCTGCGACACTCCTGTGGAAATCTTGCGCGTCCTTGAGACGGATTTCACTAATAAATAATTCAGGGTAGTGGAAAAGAGGAGCATTTGTCTGATTCTTCTCTCTTTGCAATTGTTGCCCAGTCTGCATGGCCACAGGAGCTGATGTCCATCTTCTACAGTGACAAAATATCCCAAAAATTTCTGTATTTAAAATGCTGGAGTTCATTTTATATATAATAGTTCGTGCGATGCTATGCCTGCTCTCTGAATTAACTACTTTTCAAAACATTAGACTGATTAATAATCATTTCAGTACGTTAACAGCAGGTTCAGTATTTCCCAACCCCATAGCTTTTCACTTGCATTTTCTTTTCCTTTGTTTCTCGCTTCTTTCATTCCGATTTGGACTGGTATAAACACTGAGTGATGGTTGTTATTAACCAGTCAGACTGTGCAGATTTCAATTTCCAGGCTTGCACTTCACTCACATTAACCACACTGTCACTAAATGCAGTTTTAGTTTGATTATTATCGTCTTCCACGCATGATGGGCCTTGGTGTGTTTTCTATGTACAGCGTTTCCGAGGCTGCTGAAGAACTACTTTTCTATTGAAGTACAAGAACTGCATCAACAACAATAAAGAAAAGAGTAGGGAAAGAAAAAAAAAAAGGAAATGGGTTTGTCAGAGTTGAGAAAGGAAAACAGTGCATTAAAATTGCTTTGAAACTATTTTGTTCTGCTTGTCTCTCTCCTGCCAAATCGTACTCTCATTGAAGTCAATGGGAACTTTGCCACAGAATTAAATAAGGACATAATGGAACATTGCTAACGTCACTGCCCTGGCTTTCCCCTCCCCTTCCTAAAATGGTTTTCTTCCCTTCTTTCATTTTTTTTTTTTTTTCTTTCAATGAAAGCCGGCATAATAATTATCTGGAGCCATATTTAGTGAGTGTAATTATAGTATCTTTTTTCATGCGTGTATTTACTCTAAAACATTAAATCTGATTTATTTTCGTTCTGGAAAAGATTTGCCATTCCATAGGCAGTATTAGATGGTTTTTTTAAATTACATTAATTGTTTCAGCATCTTATGAAGTAAGTATTATATTATGTGAGGAGAAAAAAAAAAGGTTAATAGCTGTGCATGAGGTGGTTTTGGGTGCATTGGAGCTGAGGCTGCCAGCCCAGAGCTCTCCTTCCCAGACCTGTGCTGTCACCAGCTTTAGTTCCACACGGTGTCACTTGGATGTGATGTTTGGCTGTGCAAAAAAATCTGATTGTCTTGGATTTCCTTGGTGGGAGTGTTTGGATTTGATTCAGTACCACAAATGGCTTGTAAGCAGTCTTGTCTGTGGAATTTATACGTTTCCAAATATTTCATTTGGAAAATGTCAAAGTAAAAGTGCTTCAGTGCTTATTTTGTTGTTTAACTAAAAAGTTTGCTAAAATGGAGCCGTTCCTGCTGACATTTTCTAAATGAGACGTTTAATCTCTTAGGGAGATGTCAGATCTCTTTCATTTTGGTGCTCCAGTTTCTGCTGTGGACACAGGTTTTGAACTTCACTAAGAGCAACCTTTTAGTCTTTCTAAACGGGGCTATAGTTCAGTAGTTCAAATCTAGAAATTCACGGAATTTGCTGTGAAAACTGCAGCGCTTGCTTGTGCTTTAGCAAGGCAAGTTCCTTCCCTGATCAAAGGCAATCAGCACTGAGTGTGTACAGATTTCTTTTTACTGGGTGACTTGCTAAGGGATTGAAGCTGTACTTCCTTTTAACTGCTGGAATGGAAGAGGCATAGGAAATAAGACCATGCAGAAAGCTTTCTGTTGAAGTTTTCCCAGATTCAGCACCTAATTTTCCTTTAAAGTATACAGCTTAAGCTGCTCATTTTTCCACCTCATGCAAAATAACCCTCAAGTAAAGCAGATTTTGGGAAATTGCTCCTCGCAGTGCCAGCCAATGAGCGATCACTGTAGCCTTTCCAAGCAGGTTACACTTGACCCTGAGGTAACTTTTTTCCTACCTCTCTCCCTACTTTTCCTCTGCCATCATCTCGTGGTTTTATGGGTCCTGTCTTCCCCATTTCCTAATTATGTCCGTGGAACTTGATCATTATATGAGTAATTGGAGTTCTGATGCAGGCTTACAGCGTGCATTACAATGTAATATGAAATGTAGACACTTCTGCTCTAAGTGGAAGTGACAGATCAGAGCTTACAAATTGCATTCATTCGTTTAAGAACCGCCTGGGACCTCTAAATTGATCACATGTGTTGTATGGATTATGTAATATTAATTAGAGTGGTATCCAATAGTGCAGCTGTGGTCTTTGATGGTTCTATTAAATCTCTCTTTTCAGGGGGTTGTAATTCAGTTCTGCAAGTCTTTTCTTTAACGGGAGGAAAACTTGAAGTATAATTCTTTCTTCACTGAAATTGAGAAGTGTTAGTGTAGGTAGATGTAAATTTAAGAGCGAATCAAAGAAACAACAATATACATGAGGTCTCAGACTTCCAAG
This sequence comes from Daphoenositta chrysoptera, assembly GCA_013397915.1. NCBI lineage: Eukaryota > Metazoa > Chordata > Aves > Passeriformes > Daphoenositta > Daphoenositta chrysoptera. The sequence continues at coordinate 314,546 of VZRO01001448.1, read as the reverse complement.
TATTTCTATACCTATTCTCAACTTTTATATCTCTAGAATAAATACTTTTCATCTCAAAACTGAATATTTTCTTGTTTGAATTAGAGGTAATAATTTCTTGCCCTACTACTGTAGTGTTAATTTTTTACATAAGCTGATGATGCTTTGGAGTTTCTTGATGTATGTTGTCAGTAATTTCTCTGTATTTATGGTATATATGCATAATAGACAATATTTATGATGGACACGTGTGGTCATTATTAGTGCAGGATTAAAATAAGGCAAAGGTGGTATGTTGTTTGTCCAAAGCAACATAAAGAAGAAGTTAAATTTTAAAGTGTAAGATCACATCTTCATGATTCCTATGCTCAGTTTTCTTAAGTTCAACTTTTTGGCAATATTGACTTGATGTTAAAATATTTTTATGAGGATGTGAACATGCTGCCATTATTTTGTGCAATATTTTAGCTGCTACTGGGTTGGGTGCTTGTACTGGGCCATATGTGTTGTTAATGTTTTGAATTTAATTAGGATTACTCACAAACTTTGCTCTAAAAGTTAATTTCTGCTAGAGCTCCCAAGCTGCATTCTAGGGCTGATTTAATTTGCAATACGAGTAGTGCATCTTCTGATTCACACCTTTAGGCTCCAGTCTGTCTAACAAAAACACTGGATAGTCGTAATACAGAGAAATTAAAGGACTGTACTCACTTCCTACAAATTATATTAAGAATTTAAAAACATCATTTGAGCTCTTTAGGATTATGAGCCTGACTGGGTGCTGGTGATTCCATCTGCACTGAGGCTGCAGGTGAAAAAAGAGTGAGACTTTTTCCCTTCATGTGTAACTTCCAGTTCAGAATGACAGCAAACTGCTCCTGGCAGGATGCTCACAGCCCTCCCTGGCTGCTGGAATATTAAGACTTCAGCAGTATTGTCTTATAACATGATGGATTTGTAATGTTTTCCCCAGACAATATGTGCAAAACTTGTTATTTAAAGCCTGCATAAATGCTTTTTTTATACTAAGAAATTTCTTATTCTAGTACGTAGGGATAAGAATTTGTCGTTATGGAGCTATTTTGGATTTGCTTGGGGTTTTTTTTTTATGTTTCTCAAAACATACATTAATATTCACATTGAAATTATATGCTGCAAGTAGCATATCCCCTTTTGGATCCTGTTTTAAAGGAACAGTGGCCCACATTTTCTTTCTTGTGCTTTTGATTTATTTATTCATGCTTGCTCTGAAGTTTAGAGCAACTTTTTATAAAGCAGCTTTTTCCTTTCCAGCTCCTCTCAGTGTCTTCCAGCCCTGAAGAGCTGCTCTGCACCAGCCCCACCTGCACATTGCATTGCTCCCATGTGCAGCACCAGTTATTTCTCAAAGCAGTGATGCTTTTAAAGTTTGCAAAATCTTTGCAAAGCAATCCTCAAAGCATCCTGGATCAGCCTTACTCCAGTGGCATGAAAACAAGATAGTTTTCCTTTTTTCCCTGTTTGTACACCACTTCAATTCCAGTATGTTCAGTGCAATGAAAAATGGTATTTATTTTTTTTCTTTTAAAATTACAAAAGAAAACTTTGGAATGTTCCACTGGAGTGGGAGAAAGGCAAAATTTTCCACTGGGATCACTTAACTTGCATCATGGTTAATACTCAGATTTCTTTTTAGATGAAAATATAAAAAATCCATGTGTATACACCTGCCTTTTAATAAGGATTTTTGTTGAGAGAACTGGGTTGATCCACTGATCCGTGTAATTATATTGTCAATCTTTGTAGTTGATAGAGACAATTAATTTTGTTTTAATCTTTTGCCAAATGCAAAAGATTATCCTTCTGTTTAAAGGAGCTCCTTGATTATAAGTGTGATTTGCATCATCTGCTGAATTAAATTTTAGCTATATCACAAAACATAATTAGAAGCAGAATGAGCTCTTACTATCCTTTAGTCTTCATATTCTTCTGAATTTATTTTGACTTAGTTGTGTTTTAAATATGAACAGATAGCACCTTTGACTTCTTAGAAAGTAACTTTTTAAAAAGCACCCCCTTTAAAAATGCTTTAAAAAAATACTTAAATGTCTACTGCAGTGTTTTTGCCAATAGAAAATATCAGTTCTGCATGGAAACCCAAAGTATTGCCTTATGCTTATTCAAGGGAGCAGTGTTTCCAGGAGTGCCTTTGTTCAAACATGTACTTGATGGATTTTATTTATTGGAGCCACTGTAGTTACCTGCTCATCCAACCATCAGGAAGTCTGAATTCTCTTTATGTCCAGGACTCTGCAAGGAAGAGGTGGTCATGCCTAGTGGATAATGATGCAGAATTTCAACACTTAGCTATCAGTTAATTTCCTCTCTACTTCTGAATAATTTTTCCATCTCCACGAGGAGCTTCCATTTCCATGAGAAGTCAGCCTTTTTAAAATTTTAATTTAAAAAGCTATTAAATAGACAAGCTGGACAGCAGCATTTTGCAGCTATTGTTTTGCTGTGTGATCGATCTGGAAATGTGTGGAAAAGACTATTTAGGGTTTAGTGAGCACTTCCTATCTAAGGTGTTACTCAACCTCACAGGTCCCCAGCATAGCTGAAATGCTGAAATCAAAGAAATTAGTCAAATTACCTTTTATTACTGAAAATTTTACTTAATAGTTTTACTTAATAGTAAATATAAATATAAATATAAATATAAATATAAATATAAATATAAATAGTTTTACTTAAGTTTTACTTAATAGTTTTGGATGTCTCAGCAGTTTCATTTTCATAAAACTTTTTATTTTTTCCTAAGGACTGAATTTAATCATTACATTGTTTTTTCCATATAAGGGACGTCAGGGCTATTTTTGGAAGAGGAAGTGTGTTGATTATGAGGTGTCAATGGCATTTCCAGTCTATTTACCTGGTTTGTGGCAATTTTCCTTCAAAATACAGGCTTTTGAAGCATCTGAAACATCTGAAGTGTTTGAATATCCCAGAAGCATCTAAGTACTTTAAGAGACACACCTTTATTTTGATTAAAATGACAAAGAAAACTTGATAGATTTGATCAAGACTAAGACTTCTATTAGACATTTGTTTGTATTTTTTATACCAAGAGCTTTTATTTAAAGCAATTTTACACTTTGTGTATATTGACAATAATGTTTCAGCATCCAGCACAGATTAAATACCATTATTTTAGTTCTTGAACTATAAACAATTTTTAAAGAATGACATAAAGTATTAAGTAGTTTATTGTGTCCCTTCCTAAAGGCAGCAGAGAGGAAATGAACCAAAAGAAATGCTGTTATTCATGACAAATAGGCAAAGCAACACCAGTAAATAACTAGACCACTGGTAGTTAATGAGCAAGCCACAGTGGATTTTAAGATGATAAACCAGATTATTATACTCATATTTATTTGATTTTGTCACTGTAACTTTGAGGCTTTAATGCAGGAGTTCACGGGCTGCAGATCATGTTTTACTGTGTGTAATGATACCATTTGTTTTGCTGTCCCTTGTTCAGGGTCAGTTCAAATGTTTCCAAGTTTACCAACCCTTTCCTGCACCTCCAGCTAAATGTCTGACACTGACATTATTTATTTCCTCTCTTCTGTTAAGCATCCTGGAAATGCAGTGCAGGTGATTCAGGTGTAGCCCCTGCTGAATATTGAGGTAGTTCCATTACAGCAATAAAACCTTTTCTTCTGACTTTTGTAAGCCAGTTTTGTTATGAGGAAGATCTCATGTCTTCAGCCTTTTTCTGTGGCCAATCTCTTGGTTTCCTGTAGCTCAGATGCAGTGTTTGCACCAGGCACTGGGACAGTCAGTGCTCTATCCACAGCTTTCTTTTGATGCTGTGTCTAAACTCCCTGCTTGTACTTGTCTTTCTCAGGTCAATAAATACTCATGTGAACAGTGAAAAAGGAGACAATGAAAAATGGTGCTCATTTCCAGTGTTGTTTCTTCTTCTTGGCTCTCTGACAGAATTTCTGATTTCTTTGCCATGCTCCTCCTGACACCTGTTATCATTCTCTGTCTTTCCATTTCTCTGAAATGCGACTATCTCAGCCCAAAGTTGCTCCAAGCTGAGCTGGATTCCCTTCCTGACAAATCCTATCCTTTCCAAATAATACTAAGGTCTATTTACCTGATGATTTCATAGTATCCAGACAGTTAAAAAATATCTGAGATGCATTAAATTTAGTACCTCCAGTATCTTCTGCTTGAGCAGAGTCCTCAATTAGGTAGCACTGTGTAAATTTTTTATTCATTCAGATACTATACATGAAAACTGAGTAGATCATGTAATCTTGCAGCAGAATGGGTCATTCATGTAGCTGCTAAATAATGCAATTATTTTATAATTTGATAATAAACTCAACTTTCTGTTAAATGTATCAGTCATCTGTAATCATGTTGATCTTTCAGCTCTGTGGAAAAACATCTCTGTAAACTGGGGGATGTTCACTTTACAAGGCTGATACCTGAGCAGTGAAGCAGAACTGCCTTGGATGAGGTCCAGCAGTTTCTTGTGCACAGTTGTGTCAACAAATGCCAACAAACCACCACAGGGGCCTGGCAGTCACCAGAGTTACTGAAGAAGTTGAAACTTCTTCGGAGTTCAACTTCAGGAGAATTCTTCAGGCAAGTTCTTCCTTTTAAGCCAAGTGGCTGGGCACTAATGCTGTCCTGTCACATCAGACACCCCCTTTGGTAGATCAAGCCCTAAATCACTCATCCCACTGCCCTAAATCACTCGTCCCACTGCCCAGGACAGGTGTCCCACTCTGAGGGGACCTGCAGTCCTCCTGCCACATCCTGAGGGAATATTCAAATAGAGTTTAGTGATTTCTCAACAAGGCACACTGGCTAAAGACAAGTCCCAGTCAAACAGGCAAGAAAAAAACCCTGAAATGTTTATTTATCAGCATAAGTGGAGACAAACACAACTTTTTTCCTGCATGTTCTTGTGTCACATAAAAGTACTTACAATTACAGAAATGCTGAACCCGGCCTGCAAAAATGGAGGCTTTTGCTCTTTCCACTTTTAACATTAGTTGAGTGAAAGGGAGTGATAGCACTGAAGAATTATGTGGCACTTGCAAAATGATGTTTTGTGTCCCTTTCTACCCTTTACAATATTCTAAATATTAGGAAAATTCTGAAGCTGTGGATGTTGGAATGCAGACTGTTTATTGGAATTCAATGGAAATATACTGTCCACCAGAACTTTAGTTGAACTGTATTTTTTAATAATTAAATTAACAAATATCATGTACTAACTCGGCTCCTAGTTACAGTATTTATCCTAAATAATACAAATAGTACTTACACTAAATGGAAATCTTCATCTTGAAATGCATTGTCTTTTGTAAGCCAGAATGTCCCTGTGTGGATAAGTAAAATGAGTCTTGCAGACTCTTCTGGCAGGATGAAATCCAGGCTTCTTGGGTATTTGAAAACTTGGACTAAAAGTGAATTCTCCAAATCCTTCCTTCCTTTTTAAAACCCAAGGACAGTATTAAAATACAGGACTGCTGAAACACTTGAGCTTTCACTCTAATCTACATTTGAGCTTTAAATGTCATGAATTAAAGTAATTAAGATTAATAGAATTAAGTTCTGAGCAAGACAAGGCGTGCAGGCTCTGAACTCTTGCTTGTATCTTTCATGGTACTGTGTAAGGGATATTAAGAGTACTGAATATATTCCATGAAATAAACGTGTATAGTCGTACTAACTACTAGTTTTTGCTTATTTTTGAGGGATTTTCTGAAAAGCACAAACTATTTTAGATAACAGAAATTACTGTGAAGAGCAGGATGTTAATAGACATATTAAAACGGAAAGAATTGCTTTTGCAAACTGATTATTTTGCAGGGCAGTTTTTGTATCTTTCAAAATACATATTTTTCTCTTTAGTAAACTGCCAAATGCTTCTTAACTTGAGCTTTTTGTGGTGTCAAGGAGGACTTTAGGCAGGTAAAAGGTCTATTCATTGCTTGTGAGCCAAAATGTATCCCTTGCCATGCACATAAAAGTACAGGTTGAGACAAATTAAATTTCTAGAAAACGTCACGAGTGGAGAGATAACAGAAAAGTGGGGTGGCATTAAACAGAAGTTTTATTTAATAATTGAGGGGTTGTTGATGAACCATTGTGTTACCTCTGTATGTCGCTGCAGTGTGATTTTATGTGGTTGTTGATGCTGCTCTGGCAGGGCACTTGTGTGAATGCACATTGTAACATATGTGACCTTAGGAGGCCCAGTGCTGTCAAGAGAATAAAAATAGTTGCTAGCACATCTTCTGGCTCCTGGAGGATTCAACAATCCGCTGGGGTTTTGAAAATATGGCTCCTTTCAAGTGGGAAAATGAGCAGAGGAAGATAATTACAATCCTGTTTTTTTTCCCCCAAGGGAGCATACACAGCAGTTCTTGTGTTTTTAAGAGCGACAGATTAAGATTTTGTGAGGAGTTTGAGAGTGTTTTCACAGAGGCATTATGGAAAGCATGTTTTGCCATGTGAGATTTATAATAACCCTCTAAGTGTTTGGTACAGTTCAGGCCTGCTGGATTTCAAGAGCAAACCCCATCCGTGGCAGTGACAGGAGGGGGTTGTGGTATTGTGTCCAGAAGGCAGGGGTGACACTCAGAGTGTGGAACTGGCTGAAGGACTGTTGGGATCAGAACAGCCCCAAATTGCAAATATCCATCCTATCTCCCAGGCAGCCCTGCCCACTGTGGGGTTCAGAGTGCCCAGGAGCTGCTGCTCATCTCTCAAACTGAGAGCAGAGATGGAGCTTCACTGAAATCAGAAAGCAGGGCCTCTTTTTTATGACAACTTAACTTTCGTGCTCATTTGAACTCTGAGAAAACAGCTTTTTGTTCTCGAGTGGAGCTGCACTTCTTGCAGAATCTCCCCCATTACACGAGGTACTAAAGGAAAGGAATTAAGAGAAGTACTAAAGTCATGATGACTGAACAAATTGTTGGGCTCTGCACTTGCTTTCCTCTCATCTTCAGGCTATTAAAGTCAATTTAAATGGAAAAGTGAGCACGTAGCAACTGTTGTGTGTGTTGAGAGGAAATTGTGTGCTTTCCAGTGGATGGTGCTGTGAGGAGTGGGGTGAATCTGTCCCGCTGTGTTTGCAGTGAGCACTGTGGGGGTGCCAAGGAACAGCCATGGAATTGCACCTCTGTGTTGGTGTTGCCCCATGCTGCCTTCATTCCCCCCATCCAGGGCACAGGGATATTACAGGGAGGGAGGTTCTTTCAAGGCTCAGGTGGGTGTTTGAAATAAACTGCTTTTCCAGTGTCCAGCTCACTCCTTAAATTACATAGGGACTTGAGATTTCCTGTCCTGTTGTTGTACTTTCCTGTAGTGCTGATTCATGAGATAAAACACTTTTTCATAACACAAAAGAGGTGTTGAATGAATGTAATATATGGAGGTGATTTTTTGTCTGGTATTTCTGTCTTGTGGGAACAGGTAACAGCAAAATCTCTTCTTGGCATGGCAGAAGATTAGGCTGTGTTAGTAGCTCTATGTACTGATTTGGACTCCGGAGCTGAGATATTTCAAAGTAGGCAATGTTTTTTAATTATTGCAAAAGGGAGAAAACATTTGAGAAGATCAGCATTGGACCTTGAGGAGCCAAGATTCCAGTGGACTTTTCCTAGATCTGTCAGTGCCTCGGTTTGCTTTCGCTGGGAATTCAGTGTCAGCATCCGTGATGTGTGAAAAATAATACCCATGAATGTTGTTAAGTTTATTTTAATATTATTACAATATTTAAATTCCATAAACTAGTTGCCTGGAAAGATGAAGTATTATAATTATGGTATTTTGATTTTTGCATGTCTGCACGCTGAAGAAATCCCTATTAGCAGGCACAGTCTCATAGTAAATATAACTGGAGGGCTGCAGAGAAAGTGGATGTGCAGTAGCAGGAGTGCCAATGTAATTATATTTTGTTCTTCTGTGTGGTTACTCCTAGGGGAGAAGGAAGTTGGTAATTAAAGTGATTAGGTACCAATATTGTTGTGGTATTAGCTGGCACACAGGCAGTGCTCAGAGCTGTGTCACTTTATAGTGGAGCTTTGGATATGATTTACTCAAGGTAGAAGTATTTAGAGTAATTAAGGGGAATAAGAGCTTAGCTGTTTAGGGGTAATGATGACTACAGAAGTAGCAGTAGTAGTGGTGTTTTGAAACACCTGGTGACAATCTGGCCCTCTTTATTTCTGCAAGGGTATAGTGAGAGCTCCTGGTAGTTGCTAAAGCAACTGTATTATTTCTCTAACTGACAGATCTTATGCAATCAAGCACCTTATGCTTAACCTCTGGTTGTATTTCCCCTTATTTTTTCCTGACCTTGAGTAAATGATTGTCATTTTATGTTCCAGCCGAAGTCCTTGAAATGTTCCTCTCCAGAAAGGAACTCAATATCACTGTACTGTTCCCTGAAGATTGCTGGGTACTGCGAGGGTGGAAACCATTTGCTATTACTTAATGAAAAAATGTCCTCCATAAATCACCTCTTCAAGTGGAGCTCACAGTGAAACAGCATGAGTCTTTAGCACTGCCAGCACTCTAATAGACTTATATATCCTGGGTACTCATTATTTGCTGGTTGTTAATTATAGAGTGTGTTTAAGACAGGAAATCTGGTGAGCTTCTTAAGGAAAAAGCAGCATGCCCCATCCTACAGATGAGAGGGAGAGGGAGCAGGCAAAGGAGGGGAAGGAAATGTCTTTTAGTTTAATTTAAAGGAATGGGCTATGTACTTCACCTACAATGAAACACCTCTAGTGTTTTAATACATGTAATTGTCTGGGTGTTTTCACTTTTTACCCCTGAATATTCAGGCTAAAGGATTTTAAGACCTCTAGAAAGGTTATTGCTGAGGCAATTTGGGTGCATCTTTGGGAGATTTTGTTTACCATTATGGTAAAAATAAACTTCTTTGGGTAGATGTGTGAAGGATGTCCCTGGGGGGGGAAACTGGAGCTTTAAGATCTTTATGCAGCTCCCTGCTTATTAGATCAGTTAATCTAATTAAGTGGTTTACTCTGACTTCACACAGGCATGAATCAGAAGCAATTCATCTCTGAAGTCAGTTGTGTGCAATGATTATCCTGGTGCAGGGGAGATGAGGGCTAAATCCAGTGCCTGTGAGATCACCTCTACTCCCTGCTCCAGGAGATCACATTCACATGTATGTCACCGAGTAAAGTGTATAAATAGCTTTACAGCAAGGATTGACAACTCAAGTTTTCCTTCCTCCAGGCAACTCTTTTACCGGCTGCTTTCTATTTCTGACTTTCTGGAAGGTTTCATTTTCTTTCTGTCGATGGCACAGCTTCAACAGGGAGGCCAAAGGGCTCTGCCAGCAGAGCCACTTTCTGCTCTTGGGGAGTCCCTGCTCTCTCAGAGGTTTTGAACCCACTCCAGCAGGAGACAATGTCTGATGCTCATTGCCTGCTTTCCAAGCTGCCTTACAGAAGGAAAGTCCTTCTCCTTTGGCTGAAAGACTCCTGTTTGAGAGGGAAGACATGGAGGGTAAATGGAGAAGACAGGAAAGGTGGTGCTCACCTGGTCTTTGTAGCCAGGCTTTGTCATTTGGCTCTTTATATTTCTTATCAGTAACAATAAAAAGCCACAGGTTAGTTATAAGTAAGCTCACACGTGATCTTGGAAATGCTTAGATATGGGGGAATGGAAAACTTGCTGCTCTGCTGGAGCTGTTCTGTTTGAAGCTGTCATACCCATGGGAACAAAGAAAATAATTGGAACAAGAAGGGTTTCTCTTGATTTCTTGCTAGCTAATGATCCTCATTTGTCAAAATGTAGGAGGGAGAGAAAGCATTCCTTTCCTCAGGAAAAATCTTTTTGTATCTTAATTTCTGATAGTGTACACACACATTCTCCATTAAGTCTCAAAATTTTCTTCTATACATTCCTGGCTCCCCTCAGGCATTGCTGCATGTGGAAGGTGCTTAAAGCCCAACTCTGTTCTGCTGGAATGGTCTGCATCCTGTCCAGCCCGTGTGCTGTGCCTTGGAGCAGAAGGGAGCTGACATAGAATGGAGGCAGGCTGTCTCTGTGGCAGATCCTTCTCTTCCCGAGAGATGTGGGCTGTACAGAGTCCAGTGGCTCTATCAGACCAGGGAATCTGCAAAAGAATGGCTTATGGCTGGAGTGCTAATTAACATAGGGAGTTCCTTCATAGAGCGCTTTTATTGTACTACAGGCTTTAATAAGGCTAATTACATGCAATTTATATCAATAACCTGTCAGGCTTGAAGACCAACAGTATTAGAGAACCTGTATTAGCCATTATTTCCTTTAGAATACTTGGCACCTTTGAAGACATCCTTTTTTTGAGATAATTTATGTCACACAGCTATTATGTCATTTTTATTGATGTTTAAATGTATATTTATATTTATAGCATAAAAACTTTACAATTTTGCAGGAGGTGAGTGATTTTCCAAATTGTTTTTAGTAGGGGCCCTAGCATAGCTGGAGATTAAGACTTATATCCAGCAGAAGTGGTGGAAGAAAAACTTCAAATTACTAAGAACCTAACCTAAAAAAAAAAAAGGGGCATGGACCTACTGGAGAGAGTCCAGCAAAGGGCCACAAAGAGGAGGAACTGCAGATCTGACTTCAGAGGAGAAGCTGAGAGCTGGGACTGTTCATCCTGGAGGACAGCAGGCTCTGAGGGAGGTTTTATCTCTGTGTGTGAATACCCCAGGTGGGTAATGAGGAGGGGCTCAGGCTCCTCTCAGTGGCACCCACTGCAATGGGCACAAATCGAAATACAGAAAATTAAGCAATTTGGAAACTGAGTAACCCATTCTAGTTGGCCCTGCTTTGAGAAGGGAGATGACCCACACGATCTCCAGAGGTTCCTTCCAAACTCTCCTGTGACTGAGAAGGCTCTATCTGGTGTTTGTCTATCCAGCTCTGAGATATCAGTGCAAAGATACTTGGTAGTATTTTTATTCTCTCCTTACACCTGTTTGTTTTTTCACCATTCAGTGCTGATTTTAGACAGAAAAATGTCATGTTCTGACCTAAGACTGTAGCACCATGCTGCTAATCAGAGGTCATTCATACCTCCTGCTCCATAGGCTGCTTTTTCTAAAGAGCCCTCCTCTAAATATTTTTATTGCTTTATAGCCTTGATGAAGAGAGGGAAGCTTGGCCTGACAGTTCAAGAATGGCTGTTCTGTATTCAGACAACCACCAGCTGTATAACTACTGCTGATTGCCTAAGATTTCTGTAAAAAAATAAATCCTAATTTTGTAGCAATTTTCTATGACCTTTGCTTACTCTTCACCTCGGTGTTGGTTTCCAGATGCCTGACTCAGGGCCGGTGGTTGAGCTGGAACGTGTCTGTTGCCTCGATCAGCGTGATTACCTTGCCCTGTATAAATCAGGGGAGTGTTGGCTCATTTCAGTGGGCAGAGCTTACCTGAGCACCTGGGCTGTTCCAGTGGGGCCCTGATCTCTGATGGGGCTGCGGTGGTGAGCAGTGACTGCTGCTGGTGGAAGAACAAACCTCGCCCTGTGTCCACCCACCACAACGTAATCACAGCAGGAAAGCCTCTGCTTCCCTGTCCCACAACTGGGTGCAGTGCCCCTGGACAATTCATGGAGGCCAGAACTGCCAGAAAGTGAGTTGGAAGCTCTGACCAAGCACAGAGGAAGGATTCCTAAGGCTGAAGTCGGCTCTAGGCTGTGCTGGCTTTGCTGTTTGTTGGTACCCGTGCAGTTGTGAGGTCTGTGTGAGTTCCCCAGCCCTTTTCCTTTGCAGTGGTCTCTGGCAGGGGTAAAAGGCAGTGCTGTGAACAAACATCCCTGTGGGACACGCCGTGCTCTGGGGCTGCCAAACCTGCGAGCTCCAGCTGTGACCTCACATGAGGAGCTGCCCGAGGTGGTGACAGCCCTGCGGGGTGCTGGAGTGGCCAGGGCTGGCAGGGTCGGGGGTCACCTCGCTTTGGAAAGCTGTGCCTAATGGCTGGCAGTCCATAATAGTCTCCTAAGCAATCCTGGCAGTATTTGTGGAGGGACTGTTATTTGCAGCCTGAGCTCCTGAAGGCATGCTGGAGCTAAGGAGACTGCAATAATCAGGTGGCACAAGGAGCAGCAAGGAATGAGCTCTCCTCTCCAGTGAATGCAGAATTTGGAAAGGTCAGGCCAAGCTGGGACTTGAAAATATGCTGCAAAGAGAAGATGGAGCAGAGCCTCGTGGCCTGCAAACCCTGCTGGAGGAAAATCTGGTGGTTTGCACTGACTGTGGCTCTGCTCTCTTCTTCTGTGACCATCCCACGGCAGAGTCTTACTAAGTTGAAGGATTTAGATGAAAATTACTTGGTTTTCAACTTATTTCTTGTCGACAAAAATAGCATCTCTGTAAGGGTTTATATAGGTAACATAATCCATCTTCTTCCATTTTCTTCTCAATAAAAAAGATTAGAAAAGGTATGTTGAAATGTTTTGGATCCAGGCAGTGAAGTAGTTTGCTCTCACCACAAGGAGGCTGAGGATCCTTCTGCTTTTTCATGTGCTTTGTGTTGTCACAGCCTTTGGAGATTATCCAGAGCAGAGAGATACTGCTATGTCTGATGTGGCATATACTAATTCTCTGCAAAAAATAAATATTTGTTGTGTTCCAGCAAACTCAAAACAAGCAAATAAGAAATGTGCATTTTCTAACTGAAAACACACTGAACACCAAACTGCTAAAGTCCAGCAGGCTCAAGATCTGAGTCTGCTTTTAAATTTTCCTCAGAACAAAAAGATATCATGAAAAATACCTTTTTTCTGTCTCCTGGTGAAGCAGAGATTAGGAAAAAAAATCATCCCTATCTTTTTTTTCCATAAACTCCTCCTGAACATGCTTGAAGCATTGGAAAAATTAGTAGGCATATGATAAATGGCCCACAAGCAGCAGATGCAGTAATCTGTGTGCCTTTCTAAAATAACTGTCTTAAGGGGAACTTTTATGTCGTTATTTCTTAGCCACTCTGGTTATCAGAATGGCTCTGCACAGCAGCATATATCATGCTTTTATTTTAATTAAACATACCTCAAAGAAGAGCTTGTAAAAACGTAGCTAGAGGTATTTTATAGGATTTGAACCTGAGGTCATTTTGTTCTATTCATCTCATTTGCATTCAGGAGCTTCTCCACGTTCTCTGTGAGCAGAAGGGTTCTGGGGCACAGGATGGGGGGAAAGATCATGGTTTGTGCAAGGGGGCTGTTTCTACATCAGTAGACTTCTTTGTCATGTAGCTGCTATATAACACTTTTATCATCTTTTACAAGGGAAGAGTGGCCATTTATTTTAGGAATTTTACCCTTTCATTTTCCAAAGCAGGTTAATGCCTCTTCTCAAACATCTTTGGTCTACAAGCTGTGTCTGTGTTTTCCTTAGTGACAACCCCAGTCAGCGTTCTCAAACACTAAAGAGTACAGTTTTGATTATGCTGAAACCTTAATATTTCTAGAATCACCTTTTAACAATGTTTTCTAGTTTATTCCTTGGTAGCAGAGAGGCAGATGAGCAAAGTGCCCAGTTCCTAAGAATTATCTGGGAGACAGAGCTGAGTGCAGTAGTTTCAGTAAGGGTAATATTGAAGTAGATTGGCTCAATAGAGCTGTAGTGGAAGGAACATTCATAAAGGGATATGTGAGAGAGTGTATTAAATGGACTCGTGTCAGGATTCATTTGTTATATTTACTAGGGATTTGCCTGCTTACTACACACATACCCTTTATTACTGTATTGAATTTAGGCATCATCCACTGCTTGGGAAGATAACTTTTTTCCTTTTGTGTGTGCTGCAATTTACTTTTTATTCTCTTTCATCTGCTATCAAACCCACAACAGATGTACTTTTTTATCAGTGTTGTGGTACTGCAGCTCCAGAAGGTACTTCAGTGTGGTGATTTCTGCCTGGTTATTGGTATTTTAGCTGCCTCCCTTGGAGAAATCCAGGTAACATTTCCCAGTAGGATTGGTGGCTGATGTTTGTGACATGACTCTGTTAGGATAGGAACTTGTTAGTTGTGTGATCTTTGACAGAGTAACTTCATGCAGACCTTGTATGAGCTTTCAAAACAGCTTTTGCAAAAGACACCACAGGATGAGGTGTGAGCTGTCTGCTTTCCACGAGAGATTTCTACATTCACTTAAATACAGAGAAGAGATTCTTTCTTCAGACTACAGCACTATGCAACCATTGCTGAACTTCACAGGGCTTTGTATGACCCTGTTGAAGGCCGGGAGATCAACATCACTGTGGAAAAGAAGCCTCCTTCAGGCAAATATATGTTATTTTATTTCTAAGTTTGCAAGTTACAAAAGACATATAATTTTAAAAGCTTTTTGGGTGTAATTGTACAGTATATAAGACAAACAGATACACATTTTTGTCCCACTACAACCACAGATATCCTTCTAATCCATATTATTTTAGTTGCTTAGCATTAGAAAGTGTGAAATAAATCTTAAAAAACCTGAATTATTCTTATGCATGAAACCTGATCACAGCATGTACAGTTCAGGAGTCTAAATTCTGGATAACCCAGTGGTTCTGGTATATTAGACTTGAATTTTCTCACAGATAGAGTTATATTTATTCTGAAATCTTACAGTAATGTGGTATGATTAGTCTTGATTTAAAAAATACTCTCCAGTGATAGAAAGACAGTGTTCAAGAACCAACTGGACATGGCATTTAGTGCCATGATCTGGTGATCAGTCAAAGCTTGGACTTGATGATTTCTGAGGTCTTTTCCAACCTAAACGATTCTGTGATTCTGAATTTGAATATTCATAACAAGTGTAGGCTTAGACCTGCAAAGTTAGCAATGAACTGTTAGTTTTTCTAAATAATGGTTACCCCTTCATGAAATGTAGCTGTTCCGTGTTTATTTTGAATGTTATAGCTGTATTTTAGGGCTTCTGCAACTAATTAATCAAATGGTGTCTGTGATAGCATTTGAAATGGATCAAGCTTGCATATGCAATCCAGCAGTTAATAGATTGTTTAATGGGATGTTCATGGATGATCCCATAGGTGTATATGTTACAGGTGGAGGGGAAGGTGTGGGAGCCAGTGTCACCGAGCTGATCCAATCCTGACCTCAATTTTAATCATCTTGTCACCACCTAATACTGCTGTAACATACAGTGGAGGGCTCCTACTACTGAGTTTTGGTGGTTTGGGGGCATTTTGTGGATCAGGAGGAGGTTCTGTGCTAATGGTGTCATTTCTCCTGCTGCTGAGCGCTTTGTTCCAGGCACTGGTCCCTGCAGTGCTCACCATGGTCCCCTCCAGCTCTGCTGTAGTAGCAACAGGGCTGCTGATTCCAGAAAGCTGGAACGGGACCAGCCCAGGGCAGGAGAACACCTGGGTGTGACATTCAGCAGAGCCACCTCTTCTCATGTGAAGAGAAGCAGGGCTGTGCTGAAAATGTTTGAAAAAAAATATATTGCTCCCTGCAGTATATACAGGATATATTGTTCCACTGGCTGTTGGGTTCTTACCACCTTCCAACTAATCTGTATGAAAAGGGATTGAAAATGCAAATAACTTCAGATAGCTCAAGCTGAAAGAGCAGGGAGTTTTTCTGAGCCATTAATACTGTTCTGGATAGAGGCTTATCTGGCACTGTTAGGTTAATAATGCACATCACAACACTCCCAGCACCTCGCAGTTTCTTTGGCTTCTGTTAGCAGCACAGCTGGACTCCTACACCGCTTTTACCTTGTTTAAAAAAGAAATCTAATTGGCCATTAAACTGCATTAACATCTGTAATGAGGCCAGGCATCCCTTTTCAGCTTTTTCTGTGCCTGTCTTCAAGAAGCCTCTGTCGGCCTGTTTGATGTGAGCATTAACAACACAGCAATGTACTTAAATGCAAAATTTTGTTCTAAGAAATGGTACGATGAAATTTTAATTAATCTTGTCATTTATTCTGATCCCTCAACAGAAAATGAATCCTTTCTCGGCAGTATTTACTAGCGTGTAGATTTATTTGAAGTCGCAGTGCTTTCCTGTTAAAATGAATAATTTTTTACTTGCTAGAGTGAAACACGTAGGTATGATATAGAGGGAGCAATATATCAGTCTTCATGTTTAGAACCTTTCTACAACTTGAATATTGGACTTTTTTTACTTATTTCAATGTATCCTCATTTTTCTTTCCTGTCATTACCTGATTTCATGTGAAAATTTCTTCGCGTGGTTCTCTTTTCCTTAATTCATTAGATTTGGCATGGCTGTTTATTGTATCAGCTTGGCATCTGGCTAGTGTAGCTCCTCTGAAACAAACAATGTGCTTGAACAAACCCTTATAAAATTAACCCTTTTGAGCTGAGCAAACAGGTGCATGTACAGTAAGACTGGCATATTTGCTCTGTAAAACTTATTTAGCAAAATTAAAACATTTTTTGTGCTCTCTTGTTAACTTGTTTCCATCCAGCGGAACATTTAATGGCATTTTCAAATTATTTTTAGAATTTATTATTTTTACATCTTCTAGTACATTCTGCTGTCAGAAGCAGTGTCTTAACTGGAGGAAAAAAGAAAACCCAAACTAAAAAGAGCTCTGCAAACCTGCAATATAAATAAAGCATTTCATTCTTATTTGGAAAGCTGTAAATCCCTGTACTAAAACACATGTTCTAGGGGAAGTTATAAATCCCTATGCAATTGCTGCTTCTCCAAGCCTCACCTGAACTGGTCAGACTGCTGAGTGCAATGTGTAGTGATGCCAGGATGATTTTTGCTTTTTCTTTTATCCCGCTTTTATATACCCTTTTATATAACTTTATGTATCCCCAGTGCTTTTAGCCCACATACTTGTAATTCCCTAAGCTGGATAACTCAGTATAGACCTATATTCCGTTAAACCAAAAAACCAAACATCCTAGAAACCTTGCAATTAAAAGTCAAAAAACCCCAAACACCAAAGTCCTTTCTAACACACATCTTATAAATGAAAATAAGCCCATCCAAAAAAGAAATCTTCGAAATGGGAAGTTCATTCAAGCCTCTCATTGAAAAATATTTGATAAATATGCTAATTTGCAAAGCCTATAGTTGGATACGCAATCTGTCGTGCGTGTGCATTCCAGTGTACACTGTGGTGCACTCCACCTGGAAGTAGTACACCTAAAGATCCTTAGATAAATACTGAAATAAAAACCCCTTTTCCCTTTAACTGTGTTTTGGCTCTTAAAATTAAGACCAAAACAAGGCATCATAGGAACTATGGTTTGTTCATGCGGGAGTAACCAGTGGCACACGAAATTCAGTGTTTGTACCTGTTATCAAAGGCTGAGTTGCACAAATGTGCCAAGGCCTTAATTCCCAGTGTGTTTTGGAAGTGGACCTTCATTATTCTTTCTGCAGTAACTGCCTTTGGGGGTAAATAAATATCACTGGTATCCCTCCTGCATGGCATTTCACACCCTGTGTTGTGACCTCTGCTTTCAGGCTGCTGTTTGGTCTTCAAATGGGCATAAAGATCTATATCAGAAGTATCTTTATCCTATGGTCAGAGCATAGAAAGTTCTACATGGTTTTGTCTGTAGTTTTTTAGGTTGATTTAGTTGGTCTTTTTTTTTACTTTCTCTGTCATATTCTCAGTTTTTTTTCTTTTTTGTCTATGAATTCTATCATTATTATCCTGCCCAGTGAGGGGTTTGGGGTTTCCTTAATGATTTACAGCTGTTCTTTGTGAGAAGGGAGAGACGTGCAAACTAAATATACAAAATATACGTATTTTAATAACAAAATGCCGAGGAGTGTTACAGCACTGTTACAATACCAGTACTCCCACCACAGGCCTCATGCATATATTCATGATATGAGACCACCACGTGGGAGCAGCACTGTGAGCAGGGGGGAGAGAAAATGAATATTGATAAAACATGTCACAAACTGTGAACAGCCCACAGGAAGTATCTAATCTCGGTGGGTATGCTTAACTGAGACAGATTAAAATCTAAATCCATGCAGCTGATGATGTTTTTTATCTTGAAAGGTCAACTGGGTATTTGACACTCGTGGTCTGACCAGGAACCTTTGTAACAGACACTGGGGAGGTGTCTCCAATACGTTTTGTTTGGAATGGACGTTTCTGGCTGGGGGTTGACCTTGATGTTCCATTAGCAGTAATGAAGGGCAGCAGCAGCGCCGTGTGCCGAGCACAGTCAATGGTGCATGTACACAGACGAGAGCAGTGCCCTGCTCCTCGCTGGGCTGGGGCTCCCACGGCTCTCTCCCTGCGTTCCTGCTTCCAGGAAGGTGAAAGGAAGCAGTCAGGGACACTAACAACAGTGGCACTGCTTCGGAAATGTTTTTAGTTTACAGTGTATTGGAGTTCTGCTTTTCCCATTTCCCTTCTTCCCTCTTCTCCCTCCTCTCTTTGGTAAAACATAAGACAAAGTTTCTAATTCTCTACAGAAAAGAGGACAAACTCTGTTTGCCTAATCACATATGAGTTCAGTTGAGGGCTGTCAGAAAGATGTATTACCAAGTACAATAAAATGTTTCCAGAGCGCCCGTACATGAAAATGTTTTAAACTCCAGTTATTGGTAAAGTTTCAAATGGCTCTGGGTGACATTCATTGTAGCAGGAGCACAATGTGTTGTGTTGAAGGTTCAACAATCACAGAATTATTTGTGTTGGAAGGGAACTTAAAGATCACAGAGTTCAAACCCCCTGCCATAGGAAAGGACAACATCTCCAAGCTCAACCAATCCACCCCGATGAGCAGGAATTCAAGCAAAGGTGCCAAGGAGGAACTCAAACTCAAATACGAAGTTTGCAAGAGGTGGAAGCAGGGAAAGGTGACCAGAAGGGAATACACAGATACTTTCTGCATGTGTGGGATGGGACTGAGAAAATCATCCCTGCAGCTCTCAGTTACTGTTCTTGTTCCTCTTTGGTGGGACCTGGGTTAGAGCCCAGAGAACTTCAGAAGGAAAGGAAATCAACTTCTTAATTCTATGATTTCCCTATCCCCATGACATTTTTATTTTCTGAAAATGAAAAGTCCCAATTTCTTAAGTTAAACACAATATCGGCAATAATCAGGCTGGCTCATATATGATGGAAGCACAAGAGAAAAAAACTAAACCATATTCTGAGCTGCAGACATTCAATTTATGGTAGTGGTCACTGAGAATAGAAAATTGCCCTCCTCCATCATAGTTGGATTTAACCTGAGACAATTTTTAATTCTCTTGATTTTCTTCCCTATTCTAAATAATTTATTATTAATGTGAGAGGTTTTGTATGTGTGTAGGGCATGGGTGTGGTGTTTTTGTTCTTGTTGGTTTCTCATATAATCAAATATTATCAATATGTCCCAGAACGTGAATTTTCACTTATTTAATATCAGTTTAGTAAAAATATGTATAACTTCATATAATTAAAAAGAATATCTCTAGATAATACTTCAGTTTAATTTCCCGTGAAAGGATATAAGGAAGTATCTGACTTAAATATGAGAGTGTGAGCTGCTCTTGAATTGTGAAGAACAAATGAAGTTATGAGTTTCACATTTGAGTGAATTTTATTAATTGTTTGTCTCTCCTGTCTGCACTTGGATATTATTTCCCTAGAGAAAATAGCTCAGCAAAAATTTCTTTAGCCTAAAATTCTAGCAAATTGCGCAGTTCTATCAAATTCACCTAAACCCACTGATTTTTCTTGCCCTCCATTCCATCCTTGTTCTGCAAGTTGTTTAGCATGAAATAGCAATTTTTTGATAAATCACTAGGAGACCCAAACAATTGGCATTCTCAGCAAATTAAAACCATAAAGATAGCAGGCATTCAGGCTTTAGAAAGTACATTGTTTTCTTAGTAGAATAGGTTGCAAATAAAAACAATAAAAGTTGACCACTGAGATTTCATTGAGCCGTGGAAATGTTGGCAAAAGGATGGAGGTTTTAGAGGTCATATTGGATAAATCTTATTTTTAAATGTAAAGTCACCTGAAAATCATACATTTCCTTGAGAAAAGAAAGTTTGCCTTTGGAAATGAGGCTTGCCAACCTTTGTCATTATACCAAGCTGAAAAAGCAATTTGGAACCCCCTACAGACTCATATTTTCCCTTTCAAAACAAAAGAGGGAGAGAAAAGAGAAGCTGCCACCACCCAAGCAGCAGACTTCACCCATGGTCTGTTCCCCAGCAGCTGCCACCAAAAACCCCCTTTTCCTGAGTCAGAAGGATCATTTGTTCTTTCTTTGGGAGGCTTTGGAGCGTTCCTGATGGGATGGGCTTTGCTCCCAGCCAGCTGCTGGTGGCGGTGGGGCTGGACTGTCCCATGGCAAAGCTCGGGAGCTTGTGGAGAACATCTCCAGCCAGGCCTGCAGCACAGGGGCTTTGAGGTGCCCTGAGCACAGCAGGCAACCTGGCCTGAGCACAGGTGCACCTGCTTTAGGGAGGGTTCATTCAGGGGACCCATGGAAGAAAGTGTGTGTTGCCCTGATTTTTGCAGTCTTTCTATGTTTTCACTTTGTGATAGTTTCTCACACACTTTCTGTAAACACAGTCATGTTTTGTTAACTGTCTTTATTGTTTTCATTCTTTCTCCTGAGGTGGAGAGAGTTTGATGGACTGTTCAGTTGAGCAGTGTGGATGGAAGAGGGGTAACCTCATCCTCCAATCCATGGTCATTCCTAGAAACATAGATATGTGAGAGAAATAAACGGCCGAGTCTCTCTTTTCCTGGCTTGGCTTGGACCTGGCAGAACTTGAGTCTGGTGGGCTTCTTTTCGTGTTGTAGAGCGACAAGTGTGAGAAGACAGTCAAAAAAAGGCAAATGTTGACCCCTTCGTCCCCACTGAACTGGAACGTGGCGCCTCAGCCATCTATTGAGAACTTGCTTTAAATTAGGAGCAATTTTTTAATGCCTTCTCTCATGGAAGGAGCTGAACCTTTTCAAATTTGAGCCTGCTGAAGGCATCTAAAGAACCCTTTTCTACTCATAAACAAGTTTTTGAAAAGAGCAGTCTGGTAACCACTTGTTGTATTTGTCTAGTATTTTTTAACTTTAATGCATATTGAAAAAGAATGTTGAACTTTAAGGTCCCCGATATACAATGCTCTAGGGCAAGCTGGGTACTTCTGGGCTTGCACTTCTGACTCTGGATCAAGTGCTAAAAGTTCCCATTCAAAATGGAAAATAAGAAATGCTATCCAAGGTTTAGGTGTGCTGTGCTGGTGTTGGGATGTGAGGCAGAGTGGATTCACTTTGGCACAGGCAGGCAAGAGTTGTTACCACGTTAAACACAGAGAAACTCTGACTTTCTCTCTGTTCAAAGCCTCCAGGAAGGTGGAGCACACGGGGTACTCTGCTTCCTTCTAGTGTTACCAAACATCAGGTCAGTCCCTTATCCAGCAGACACTGGCTGCAATCGTAGCTGATTTCATTAAAAATAAAATATTTAGTGTTAGTTTCACGTTAAAAATATTTTCTTAGTTTTAGACAATATTTATAACACATTTTCACTTTTAGCCTACAGAACAGTACTTAAGTGAAAGTTTTAGCATGACTTGCTAAAAACCAGTTCATTACTGTGACTTTATTTTCTGCATAATTACATCTTTAGATTTGAAGAAACATCTTTACTCTTAAATATAAATATGTTCAAAAGATAGATATTCGCTAATTATTTGCTCTTCACATGTATTTTTTTTAATAATAATTTGACATTGAAGTGAAAAGTACCTCTCCATCTTGTAAGACTTAAAGCAGTAGTTCTGTTCTATCTGAAGAACAATTATTTCTTTTGGAAGCCTTGGTTTAAAGTAAATTAAGAGTGTTTTCTGTTTATGAAATTGAGGTGTTCCATTCTGAGGTCCTGATTTGAAGTCCACTGCAGAGCTGGGGATGGTGTGAGCAGTGGTGCTCCGGCACCCAGGGACACCGGGGACGCACCTGTGGGTGCAGCACCATTTTCTGTTTGAAGAGAATTTTAATAGAGGTGGATTAATTTGGTCTTTTTTTTTTTAATATATCACTGATGCTTGCAATTGCAAGTTAGTTTACTGTGAAGCACTGGAAGTTTGGAGAAGTTTCTCTAGAAAATATTTCGACACTTCTGCAGGACAGTGTAATTGTGGTGCTACAGCAAAGCTGGCTTTCCTGCAGCTTGTCCTTCTCAGAGAATACTGCCTCTGACATACTGCTTAAAACATGAGAGCATCCAAGGAGCTGGGTTTCATGTTTCCATCTGAATTGTCAACAGAATCCTGTAGCTTATTTTTTTATTAAAAAGAAAAAAATCCTGAGCAACTTCCTCAGTAATGAGAAAATCTGCTCATTAGGGTGTTCCAGCTTTGATTCTGTAGTTTCTGTGATTTGGAGTCAGCTACCCAAAACTTCAGTCTCATTAACACTGAGGAAAAAACAATCTTTTTCTCAAGTGATTAGCTATAATCAGTCAAACATTTAAAAACCCTAATATCTCTTCCCTGTTAAGGATGGCTGATCGCTTGGTTCTGCATAAAATCTTTTGATTAGATGTTTTTGTTTTCTTTAAATCCATGTACTTCTCTGTGCATCCTTATCCAGGAAGACTGCAGCACGCTTTATAACAAAGTTGTGTACCTGGTTTAGAGCAAGTATTAAGAAGAAAAATTAAATTTATTCCCTCTTAACTGATCAAATCCTGCCATTATTCGTAAACGTGGAACACTTAGGCAGTTGTAAGGGGTTCAGCTTT
This sequence comes from Daphoenositta chrysoptera, assembly GCA_013397915.1. NCBI lineage: Eukaryota > Metazoa > Chordata > Aves > Passeriformes > Daphoenositta > Daphoenositta chrysoptera. The sequence goes on along the minus strand of VZRO01001448.1, from coordinate 291,797 downwards.
GCTTTGCAGTATTGCTTGAGCTGAAACTAGTGCTGCTTTTCATTTTTAGTGGATGAAAAACTTGGGAAATAAAAGCCTGTTAAGAAATTACATATAACCCAGCAATTTTTTATACTCTTTCTTTGCTTAATGGATTCTGACATTCCCAAGGAAAACTAAGATTTAAAGATATCATGTAGATACTGCTGTTCCTAAGAGTGATGTATTGAGATGTCACACCTGTCAGCCATTTTTAATATAAAATATTTAGTCTTACATTATGTCAAAAGTAAAAGTTTAATAGTTTTTATTTAAATTAAAAATATTACCTTTGTATCTGCAATTTCACAAATGACCATGAGAATGAAATTTAGGCATGAAAGAAAAGGGAGAAATTCTGAGAATGTACTATGAGGTAACAAACCAATTTAATGTCATCAGTGCAGAATAAAGGGGCTAAAAAAGCAATTCTGAATGTTGAGAAAAGAACACAGTCCACATCCACACTCTCTGGAATGAAGAGACTCTGCTTGTGGAGAAAAACCAAGTAGGAAAGATTTTACTTTTTTGGTTTACAACACCCTATTTAGCCCATCAGCTGGCTGGAATGGATAATTTTTTCCCAAAATGTAGTTTATTAGTTATAAATTTAGAAATGTTTAATGAATTAATGCTTGGTATTTCTTTAGCCCTGCTGCAGTAAAGGGATGGAAAGCTCCACTGGAGTCGTCAGCTGGAATTTTCAGGATGTGACCAAATGCTCTAAGTGAAATGATGCCATTCCAACAGCAAGCATTTGGTTGTAGTTCACCTATAGGGAGAAAATAGTGGGTACCAGAATCAAATCAGAAATTATTTTTTATTTTATTTAAATAATGGCACTTCAGTACATGAAAATCATTTCTATAAATACAGCAAATTCTGCTTGTGTTAACTGAAAAATCAGTTCAGGTCTTGGATATTTGTAAAAACAATGGAGAGGGGTAGGATGAGAGCTTGTACAAATTATTCCTTCTCTTCTTTCCTGACATTTCAGCCCTTGTTCTTAGGACATTTTTCTTTAACCTAACGAACTCCTGTATACCAAGGAGTTTATCCTTCACTGTCACAGATGCTGGCATGAAATTCAGCTAAAGAAATCGATTTAGTGTTTTGATAAAGGAGAAAAATTAGCTTGGCTTTACAGAGAAAACATTTAATAAGGATAAGAAATAAAGTCAAAGCACAATGTTTGTCTCTTACTGAGCAGAAATAAGACATTGGTTGACATGGAGAAGCATACAGCTGCTCCGTTTCTTGGTTCTGAATGACCACTGTCAGGTTGTATTTGGTTTTAATCACAGCTTAGTAAGTTTTTACAAAACCCAGTACAGTTCATAGAAAAACTAAAATAAATACTTTCTTGAAGTATTTAGAGGCAGAATCTCTTAAAATATAGGAACCTGAAATTTAAATTATGCAAAGGCTTGAGCTGGATATTACTTTTCTAATAAAATTCCATAGATTGTGCAGCTGAGAGGAAAGATGAAGGAATAATAAATGCTCTTGTTTTATGGAGGGGTTTTGTACTTGAAGCTCTCTGGGGATGGTTTTTCTTCTCTTCAGTTTTTCTGTATTTGTGACCAGGCAATGATTGAGAGAATCACATGTGAACAGAACTCTCTCCTTAGTTTTTTTCTGGCAGAGAAAAGGAGCTTTGTGTTGTCTGGTCACCTGCAGTCCTGCTGGGGGTCTGTAGCAATTACAGGGAAGGCACTTTTGCAACACTTCTCACTTGAGAAGACACCCTCATTTTTACATGAAACTCAGGCATTTCACACCTGAAAAAGCACTTTTTCCTTGCCTTAGAATATCCTGAGCTGGAAGGGACCCAGAAGGCTCAACGAAGTCCAACTCATTTACTGTACAACTGAGTCACTGACACAGCTGATGGCTTTGTCAAGGTTGCAGAGTACATTTAGGATGGAGCCAGGAATTATGCCAGGAAATGCAGCATCCAATGCTTTTTTTTTACCCCATAGAAGGTGGATACAAAATTGGAACCAGTCCAGGATGGCAGGAGAAGTCCCTATTGCTTGCGGTGTAAGATCCTTGTGCTTCGAGGCATTTATGCTGCCCTAGTCTGACAGAGAAGTCTTTGTAGTAACTGCATGTCTGGGGAGAAAAGTTTTTCTTTGTTTTTGCTTGGAGGAAAGGCATCATAGTGAGCCTCAAAGGGGAAAAAGCCCTGTAATCACTTAGGTTGAAGGGCTTCTTAATTCAAATGGTGTGCGACTTAGAGAACTTGATAAGAAGGATTAGAACTGGAAAAGAAAGACATTTTTAAAAGCAAAGCTATTACAGGGTTCATTACTTTATTTATACATTCTCCAAAATCACATGAATGAAGGGAAAAAATGAGGAGAAAAAATACTGGCTTCAGTTCAGAATGTCAATTACTACTTTTTTTAATCCTCTTTTCACGATTTATTTGACATCTTGAACAGTAGCCAAAAAAGCTATTATAAGTATAAAACATATTCATTGGTATAAATCTCATTAAGTTGAGCAATTTAATTAAGGTATTGACATGCTTAATTGATACGTGCAAGGAGAGACCATTTTCATATCTAATTTCCATACGTTTTCTGCTTTTAAGAAAACTAGCTCCGTAAAAATGTTATAGATTCAGCTAAGCCCTGTCATCCCAAAGGAGCACTTGCTGCCATTTACCTTGATTTAGAGCCAACTACTCTTCTAAGTGGAGCTCCATTAAATGGATCTGATGTATGTCTGACTCAAACATGCGTCAGCTTCTCTTATGATCAATAGTGGAATATTTATATTAATAAAGCACCAAGTTAATTAAATAAAATAGTCTTCTGGGTAAACTTAAGAAACTAGGGGATGGGCAGAGAATCAATATACTCTGCCATTTGAACATTAACTGTGTGCTCTGAAATTTTATGCTACCTTAGCAAAGATGCTTGCAGTGTTGGAGTCTCGGATGCACAGAAACCCCCAGGGCAGGAAGCTCCTAAGCATCCTGGGCAGGATTTCCTTATCAAGTTAGAGAAAAAACAGCAAACAGAAAAACCTTGGATCTGTTTGGCTTCTGTGACTTCATTCCTACAGACACATTGGAAATCCTTCCTCCTGGTTTAGGATGAAAACATTCAAGTGGGTGTTTTCCCAGTTGCCTGAACGATTTCAGCACTGCCAGAGAAGGAGTATGTGTGAGAAACTTGCTGTGTTAGGGTTTATCAGTGCTGGTGAAGAGCCATAGGTGCCCTACAAAGACATTTTAAAAATTTACTTTAGAATAGGTTGGCCACTCGTGAGCGTGTCTGGTTCTGGTGCATTGCATGTTTCAGCCCAAAGCACAAGTGTCCTTCAGCCTTTCCCAGCAGCCATCCCCTGGGCTCTGTCCCCACAGAGAGAGCTGGGACAGAGATTTCTGCATGAGTGGGTGACTTTTGCCCACCGTGGAAAGCTGCCCCTGTTGGAAATGCATTCACAAGTCCCAGTCACAGATTCACATCACCATTGTGCTCTGATGAGCAAACTCTGCTGTCCCTGTGGCACTGGTGCTGTTTCTGTAACATGCAGATGGCCCTGGAAGGAAGCAAGTTCCCTCAGGTACTGTTGCAATCCACGGATTCCACTTCATCCTACCTTTTATCTACATTTTAAAGTTTCTCTACAATAAAGTGAAAAAATGTGGTGTTTAATCATGCGGCTTTAATGAATGCCTCACTTTGATAACCAAAGAAGATGCTTGAAAGGCCAAGAAAATCTTAATTCATTATTAATAGTTTATTCAGTCAGTTTAGAACTTTTCCTGTGTAAATATGCTTCCATCTCTTTATCCAGGGGCACCATGACATTGCTAAAAACACTGACACTACTGGTCCAGAGGCAGTGGTTGTGTGCCAGAGCCCTCAGTTCTGCCATTCCTGCTTCACTCATGGGAATAGGGCTCCTTCCTGCTCCACTCTCACACCTCTCAGGGTTTAAAGGAGCTGAGTTTTAGCTGAGGGGATTAGAACATGTTCATTTGAGCCTTCTCTCCTCTTTAAAATCTCTGATGTGTGGGCTGGACTCTGGTCCTTGCTGAGCCTGCAGTGACTGCTGAGCATCCCATGACCATAACCTGGGGTCAGGAGCTGAGGGGGAGATTTCAGTGAGATGATTCTTTGCTGACTTCTCTGTGACAGACACTATCTGCCATGGGAAGTGACAAAACCAGCATGTAAAGCCACGGGGAGGTAGCATATGGAATAATGAACAGAATTTATTAAAATAATCAGCAGTACTTCTGGGCTACTGCAGGAAGAGGACATTGACATTGTCCTGTGAAGTGTGATTTTGACCTGGTTTAAATGCTTCTAATTACCAGGCACTAGGGAAAAGCTGAAGAAATAATCTCTTTTGTGTTAGAGTGAATTGCCTTCCAGTTCAGCATGTACTGAAAATACTTGGTTTAGATTCTGTTTTTGTAATAATGTAGAACCTTCTGAAGAAGACACACACATGGTGTGTTTAATGCTTCCAAATATGCTTCATACATGAAGAAATAAACTAAGGCTCTTATTTAATATTACCAACCAAAGCACATGTAGGTTACATCTTAAAGTTGAAAATCTTTAATATATGTAAAACTACTTCTGTTCCGTTACTGTCTTTGGTAAAGTGTTGGTAATATATCCCAACCCTAACATTTAGTATTTGTTTTGCCTTTTTTCTTTTTCATCATTCTATGATTCAGAAAGACTGAACAAAGAGTGCAAGCTAGAAAGAGCATTGGAACCATATGTGTTATAGTTGTGTATAATCTATATCGTAATTGTATAAATTTAACAGGGTGGGATAGGTTTGGATAGAAAACCACTTTGTGTGTTAGCCACAGTTCCCTGGTATTTAGAGTTGTCTTTCCACAAATTTAATGTTCAAAGAAAGGAAGAGTGATTGCATCTGAGCTGAGATAAAAACAGGTTCCATGATTAATTCCTTTCTGGAACCAAACAAAAACCTTTGTGTATGGAACTGGGATGCAGAAATTCTTGTATATTTTTTGACTGACTCTTAGTTTGTGTCTCTTGATTGTTGGTTTTCTGCATGACATCTGGAAGTAATGATGTGAATAATATCAGGATGTAAACTTTCCAAGTCTTATAATGAAGTTAAATTTCCTTTTTTGATAAGACAAGACTATTTTTGTCATATGACACATAACACCCCTTTAGCTAATTGTTTTTTCAAAAGCTTTCTGAGGAGGTGTCGTAAGTTGAAAAAAACTTTTGGGGTAATAAGTCAAGTTTTACTGTCAGGCATATTTTCTCCTGGAGACTCACATAACTGTAGTGGACTTGGGAGAAACTCATCATCATTCCCAGCAGTGACGAAATCAAATCACTCTGGAATTGGATGTTCTTTGATTTGAGAGTGCCTCGACAATGAAACAGCAATGTGTGGACACGTCTCGATGCTTCCCTTGGAGTCTGTGGTGCAGGAGCCGCTCCTCCCTCTCCCTGCTCAGCTCTTTCACATTTAATTCAATTTGATGAGCTGACATTGTCAATCTGAAATTCAGCAAGACGCTTGACAGGGAGTCCGAGGAAAGCCGAGTTCATTTCGGGAAGTGGCTTTATGCAAATGATTGCTTGTGTGGATCTCTGGAACGAGGCACCTGCTGATGCATCAGAGGAGTGCCCTTGTTCCCTCGTCATCGTCGGGAATAACGCTCAAAAAACGCCACAAGCATCCTTGAGAGGTGCTGTAAACCATTCAGGCACACCCAAGTCGCCCTATGAGTATTTCTGGGTGTTTGAGGATAAAAAAATGAGTCTGTTTTCAAAGTAGAATCTGGAGGGTTTGGGTAGATTCAAGGGACTTAATTCAGCTTGTAACTTGTTCAGGCCAGGCTGGTTTGCAAATGGCAGTGAAGTCCTAGGAACACTGTTTATTCTTGTGAATTGTCTCGATTTTAGCTGAGTTTTCAATAAAGGTTTAGGTTCTTGATAGTTGATTTACTGAAACATTCAAATAAAACCCTCGGTAAGCTGAGCAGAATGATTCCAAGTTTAACTTCTCCTTTAGAAGAATTCACCATTTTATGTGCCCTTTAGCTGAAAGCTAATTTTGGTTTAGATCTGTGTCATCTTAGCCTGTTTGTTCTACTAGTATACTTCAGTTTTATTTTCTCTGCTTAAAACACCCACATTCTATTTAAATGCCTTTTTCTAAAGCATAGCATTATTGAATGATAAACTTCCCGTGCCTGGAGTGGGATCCTCGAAGGTGTTTTATCTACGTGAATAGTCATTGAAAAAGAAGAAACTATTCAGTGATGTTCCACTGAATGTTTTTTTGGTGTGGTTGAAGTAGGAGAATGAGGTTTGTAAGGGTGTCATGCAGCTGGAGTGGTCAGGGTGACCTGCTCTGGAGTCCCTGAATAGCTGCTGGGTTTGTGGATCCTCCCATAAAACAGAGCTGCCACTGCTTTAACACTTGCATCTCACATGAATATCCCCACTAGAGTGAACCACTTTGTGGAATTACATCTTGGTCTAATAAATCTAGATGTCACATCCACACAGGAAAATGAATTATGGCTACAAACCAGTCTGAAGTGAATCTTCTTACATCTGCAGCATTTCACCAGAGCTCTCGGGGCTAAACGATCCCGATCAGGGAAGATGCATAAATGTGAAGCTGTGGAAGAAAAAGAGAAGCTAAAATATTATAAAAGAAAAACGGAAAAGGTGCATGAGACTCCTCTGTCCTTTGTCTAGGGCTTCTCTACCTGTTCCTGCAGTCTGCTGAGTGTCAGGGGAATAGATATTGCTGGTGCAGTATTATCATTTATTTTAAAAGTTCGATTACAGCTCAAGTACCAGTGTGCCCCTTTTGCACAGATGCACTTTTTACCACAGAACAGAATAAAACCTGGCCTGAGCTATGAACAGAATGTTGTTTTTCTCACTGCAGTGCATTCAAATACTTTGCAACTCGTTTATACCTCACTGGAATAAATGGGAAATCACTGTAGTTCATTTTACTATCCATAGATTCTTTATAATTTTTATTACTTTTTGTATAGCCACAGAAATGTCTGCAGTGATTGTACAAGCATATTCTATAATTGGCCTCTTTCAGGAGAACTTTGTAAAAAATAAAACCTAGATCTTTACACATGTAATTGCTACTTAATCCTAGGAAAAATCTTATTTTCTTAGCTAAAGTACGGGATCATAGCTTGAATTAAATAAATACTGTTATAATTATTGTTTTCATTCTACAATGATGATTAGGTACACAAAAATATTAACTGTCAAGGGATGTATTTATTTTTAATTTATCAGTAAAGTGCAAAAAAATCTTTAGTATAAAAATATTCATCATTAACAAAGGCACAGTTAGGTTAAGACAGATCAGTCAAAAGAGAGTCTTGCTCCAGATGTTGATCAGTTTTCCAAAGACAGTACATGTTTTATACTTTATGATTTCACATGTGTATCTCCTAATATAAAAACTCATCATAACTAAAAAATATATAACAAATAAACTGCAAATTTTTGCTTCATGGTCAGGCAAGACTGTGGAGGCTCCTCTCTCTCTGGGGAGATCAGAGGAGGGTAATATTGCCTACTGATGTTTAGAATTTGCAAATGCATAGGATTTCTTTCCAGTAGAGCTCAAAAGACAAAAGTATAAACCACAAAACAGCCCAACAGTATAAAACCAGTGCTTTTTAAAATTGGCTTAAAATAAAGGTATAAAATAAAGCTATATTCCATATAGCTGCATTTCTATTTTAGAAAGTATTAACATTAATAAGCAGCGGGAGAGCTTTTGAATTCACATTGCATTTTGAATTCACATTGCAGCAAGAAAATATTTATAAAAATAGAAAATTATGTGGAGAATCGTTTATTTTCACTGATGTCAGTGCTTCCCTCCTGCCTATCTGAGGTGTGTGGTGTCCCTACTAAATCACATCCCTGCCTGGGTTGTAATCTCATTTGCACTGCACTTGGAGGAGTTGGACCTGTGTGGGAGCATCATCGCCCTGGGAGCCTTTGTTTTGTCAGCAGTGCAGAGGTTCAGTGGTGCTGGAGAATTCCAGAGAAAAGGTTTTTCTATCAAAATGGATGTGTCTCAAGTGCGGAGTCAGAGCTGTGCTCGCTGTGTCTCTGCTGGCACAACGCTCTCACCACATGCAGGATAAATTGCACCAAGTGGAATTCCTGCCCTGTGGGACTGACTGGGAAGGGCTGGTTTGTCTCTTCCTGCACTCTGCTGGAGCACCTTGCTGTGTCTTCACTGCCTCTCACTGTGTGCCTTTGTCCCCTCGATAAAAAGGAAGGATTAGTTATATTGATACCATTTTCTAAAGCACTAAAACCTTACATTAAACACCTACTAACAAAGACATCTTATTGTCATTTATTAGTCAGGAGCCCTATCCCATTTCTAGTGGGCTGCTTCTCTTCAAGGGTTTCCTCTAAGTCCACTGAATGTTATTTTCCAGTTCCTACTCCCTGACATATCCAAAGTTGAGTGTAAAGACTTTGAGGAAAGATTTTTCTTGTGTGTGTGTTCCAAAAGACAAAACAGATGCTGCTTTCTGAAAGGAAAGCTCACGATCAGTCTCAAGATGGGTGATTTTAAAATAAGAGTCTCCTAAATGCTGTCTGATCACTATTTTCTCGACATTTTGGAAATGGAAGGAGGAGGGAGACCTAAAATAGTCATAAAGACAAATGTTGCCTTTGATTGGATATTGACACTGATTAGTTTTACAGTTCATTTTAAATGATATAAAAATATTTACTAATCTTCTTAGAAATATTCTGATCAATTTAATTCTTTTTCTGTTTTTGTCGGGTGCATCGACAGACAAATATTGCACTGTGTCTCAGTGAAACAAGGTGGGGTTTGGCTTTTTTATTTTGTTTTGTTTTTTTTAAGCAACCAAGAATTTTAAAAACCTCTAATGAAGAATTAAGTAATCACAAATGTGTATTTTCTGTTCTTTTAAACATTTAAAAAAACTTCAGCATGTGCTGTGTGATCCCTGTGGTTGTGTCAGGACAGAAGTCTTAATACTGCACGAGTCCATGCAGCTTGGATCCCTTGAAGGATCTTTATTAACAGATGGTTTTAAATTGTCCTTGGAGAAGGTGGAAGATGATGATAAAATGATCATCTTCTGCTGAGATCCTTTTCCTCCTTGATTCCTTAGTGAGCACCCCTCCCAAGTCTTTGAGCTCCAGCTCTGCTCAGTGTCCTGTTCTCCAGAATGAAGGTGTGTGTGACTGGGGTTAATTAGGCTGCGTGGGGCTTTGGGTGAGTGCTGAAATATGGGAGCACAGAGTTAACATCTATCACTTCACAGTACAACTGCATCAACAGAGAAACCGTGGTGTTTATCTTCTGGAGGCTTAGCAGCAGTGCTTGTGCAGCAGTGCGTGACTGTGTGAAAGCAGTGAGGACTGGTTTAATTGGGATTTTTGAGCTAAATTCCCTCCTCAAAACAAACAAAACGAAACCAAACCGGAGTTTCCCCTACAGCCTCCCAGGGCATGAATTGAGAGCCAGCTGTATTGTATTTAGTAAAAATACAGTCACCTTGTTCAGGGTGCACAACATCTGCAGGACCTGCTCTTGCTCTGCAGAACTCAGATGCTTGTCACCATCTTTACTTCTAGTGCAGTAGTAGGAGGAAGGAATTTTTTTCCTTTTAGAAAATCAGCAGTGATGCCAAGTTTCCACAGAGTAATGCTTTACAACTCTGCTGTTGTTAAGCTCTTGCCTTGTAGCCCATCAGCAACAACACTTTCCCATTTTTCCTTTAGACAGAGAGCTACAAGTGCTGCTTTACAGTAAATACCATTTTTACACTGACCCTGCTGAGAGGGAGAAGCCGTTCCTGCACCGAGCCCATGAGGCCCTCCTGAGGACACAGGTGCTGCTGAGTGTCAGACCTGCCACAGCTTGCTCTAATTCCTGTTGGAGGGAGCTGATTTGGGCAGTACATTTCCCACCTGGAAGATGATAAATATCTTGAATTTATCTTGCATATTTACAAGGCTCAAAGTTTCTGAATTGTCTTTAACAGTTAATTCAGTTATTTTTAAATCTGTCTGTAGAACAGGAAAAACTCTTAATACTGAACAGTTTTGGAAATACTAGGGCAATAGATCCTAGGTGAGAATAATACTTAGTTGTTGAAAATGCTAAATATTAGTTTTAATTTTAAAAAAAAATGCTGCCAATGATTTTGGCAGAGTAGGAAAAATCTTTCCTTTATTCCTTGCTGTAAATGGAATGCTAGCTTCATGTGCTACAAAGGCATTTAAAAAAACATGGTAGGACATATTTGCTGAGTCTGGTTTGATCTCATTTCTCTACATCTGCATCCTTGAGCTGGTGTGTGCTGGTGTTGGTACCTCCAGACACATTTTCTGTGTGAGTGATTCGGATCAATTTCTTACCCCCTCAGTTTGAGCGATTGAAAGTTGTTGTGGATTGTAACAGAAACTCTGGGAGACAAAAAGCTTCCTTGGGGATGTCAAGCCTTCAGTTAAAAGAAAAAGACATCATGTCTGCACAATATTATGTGCTGGAATTGTTACAGGTATAATTGAGTAAAATCCTTATTTTCCCTATGGATTTCTTTGGTCTTTCTACCTCTTTTTCTCTTGCAGACTCCTCCTCTAGATAGCATTGGTCCCCTTGTCCTGTCTCTGAGTGTTGGAATTATCTTCCCTTAACTTTTGTTCAGTGAAAAAGCTGCCTTGTATCATTCCTCACTTTATTGGCTTGCTTATCTTTTGTCACATGTTATGTAGAGATACCTATTATCTTTGGATTATACTCTCTAATTTTCGACATCTGTTACTCTTTAACTTCTTAATTGTGTTACTTAATTCAGTAAAACATTGTAGGATAGTTTATGTGTAACATGTTGTACAAATTAAAACTAATTCTAATGAGACAAATTGCAGTGACCGGATTGTGTTAAGTATGTGACCTTTAGTGGGGTAGTTCAGTCTAGTTTTAGTCCAGCTGTAAAGAAAAGTTAGATTGAAGAACAGTCACTGAACTTTAAAAGTGCACAAAACCTCAGGAACATTTTATTTTATTTAATTTTGATCAGCGCATTGGACTGAAATGTTTTAAACCCAGAAATGCTAATTTGTAAAAGAATGTAAACAAGCTACCAACAGGGATGAACTAATTCTCATTTCTCTCAGCTGCACAGTCTGTAGCCAGAGCAATGCTGGTGGGCACAGTGCTAATTTCTTGACATTGGTGTGGCAGCTGGCACTTTCTTAAAACCAGGAGTCATACCTTTCATTAGTTTTATTTTGCAAAGCAGGTGCACATTAACTTTCCAATATTATTGTGGCAAGAAGAGAGGATAGGAAACAATCTTATTTTGCACTCTCAAGTCCCATATCCAGTCAAAGGAACCAGTGTTTGTCTTACGGTTTTGTATCAGCTGCTGCAGAGAGCTGTGTGTGAGCTCCCCTGGCTTATTCCAGGGAGCAGTTGAATTGTGGATAAGCTGAAAGGCTCCTGAAGAAAGGAATCAGGTTTGTTAGGCTGGAGTTTTCCTTCAGTTTAGCTAAACCATTGGTTCCACGTGTTAATGGTTAATTCACCGAGTTTGCAGTTTTACTGTGGAATCAACATACAGTACCATACTGGGAAAAATACGTGTTTGGCTGGGAAGGATTTGGTGACTCGTTCTTTAAGTCTTTGTATTAAACTCTTCAGACGTTAAAGGCAAGCTGAGTTCTTTATTGGATAAGACTGCATGGTGATCTCTCAGCCCATTTGAGTGGGAGAAATAATTAAAGATTAGTGTTCAACCACGTTAAATACATCTTAATCAAGCTGTTTTTCAGGCAGTTGTGTAAAAACTGTCTTTTTAAATTTTAAAATCTGTGTGTTAAAAAAGGTTTGGAAACTAACTGGTAAATCCTCAAAGGATGGGGTTTTTTCGTTTGTGTTTGAAAAGCGAAAAACCTAAGCATAATGTCATCACTGCTGATTTTTTGGTTTTCATATAATATATGTTATTTTCGGTACCTTTGTAACTTTGCAAGTTGTTTTTAAGCAGTTGCTTTAATGTTTTAGATCTGTAGTTCAAATGAAGATTCATTCTATGGGTGTTCGTAGGGTCTGTGTTCCAATTAAGTGATTTATGTTCTTTTACTGGCAAAATAATAAAAAAGTCTTAATGTATTCTATTGCTCTGTTAGATAGTTGAATTTCCTCTTAGCATGCAATAGGCAGCGTTAAAGCAGAAAGCCAAAACCAGCACTACGGCAAAGACTGCAGAGGCACTTAGGAAACGTCAGCACTTTTGGATGGGTTTTTTTTTCCCTTTCCAATCCTTTTATCAGTAAGGCACTTGCAATTCACATTTGAAGATCAGGAAAACAATATTAGACTTGCAGAGGGAGTTCATCTGTGTCCAAAGCATTTTAGCTAAATTAAAATAAAAACTAAGAAAGGTATTGGCTTGTGCCAGCTCTTGCTGGAGTCTGGGCTGGGCTGAGAGCCGTGTGCTGTGCGGTGAGGCCATGTGAGCCCCAGCTGCTGGGTTCTGTCAGCTCCTGCCTCTCTCCTTGGTGTAAAATGGCACTCCGAGTTCTTTAACACCTCCGTGCCTCCGTTCCAGCTCAGAAATGAGGATGCTGTGTCCTTTGGGGCTGTTTGCTGTGGAAGCTGTTGGTTGGGCGTTGAGCTGTTCTGCTCGAGGTCCTGTGTGACCTGCTCGAGGTCCCCTGTGACCTGTTCGAGGTCCTGTGTGACCTGCTCGAGGTCCCCTGTGACCTGCTCGAGGTCCTGTGTCACCTGCTGCCCGTCCAGGCTGCTCCCACCAGGCAGACCCGTGGGAGGGGGCCGGGGGTCCTGCTCTGTGCCCAGCTGGGGCTGCCTGCAGGGTGGGTGTGCCCTGTGGCTGCTGCCAAGCTGTGCCCAGCTGGAACTGCACAGGGCTGTCCTTTATTTAGCAAAACAGGAAGGATCATTTCATCCAGAAACATCTGCTTAGCTTGACACGTCTGTTTGAACAGGTTGCAGATGAGTGTGTTTTGGTGTGTTGGGTGCTTTCTCCACAGAGGAACTCTTGCTAGGAGGGTGCTGCTGATGGACTGGTGCATTCTAATCTGTCCTCAGGTCAAGCAATTTCAGCTCTCTAACACTGCCTCTTAGGGTGAGGATTTTTGGAAGTCTATTATTCCCTAAATCCGGAATTTTTCAGGGTACCCCTTTAGGATACATCATGCACCTGCCAGGCATTGGACTTGCCTTCCATTACAAAAATAGGTGGCTTGAAACTTCTAAGAAATAGGAAATCTATTAGTAATCATCACCTTTTTTTTTTTTTTTTAATTTGATGTTTATTTTTTCTTGAATACTGCAATATTTATCTGTGTGCTTTTAAGCTTTTTGTTTTGGCCTCACATTATCTGGCTTTCTACAGTTACTATTAATAACTCGTATTTATTTTACATACTTTTGCTGTAAGCTTCCTATTATGTCTGCAATGAGAAAGAAGGAGTAGAAAGCTGGAACTTCAAAATAAACTGAGTAGACAAGTTCCTTGTTACAGTCTTCTGCTCCCTCAGAGCAGATTTTGTGAAGTGCACAGGCTGAGCCTGGTTGGGGTTTGCTTGCTTATGAAAGATGCTTAAGGAAAGTTTGGCACCATGTCAGGAAGCAGAGAGAAACACTCTCCCTGACTGCCTCAAAACAGGGTGATTGTAATTGTGAGAAGGCAGTTACAGAAAAAGGAATGTTGGTCAGTTTTCTTCCATGCTGTGTCACTAAGGCCATGCAGGCTGTCAGTTCTTCAGCCCACTAGAGAGATTTATGGCATCAGTCCACGATCCAGGAGATTGAAAGAGGCAGAATTGTTAGCCAGAGGAGAGCGCCTAATAGGGAATAAAAATAATGCACTTTACAAGAAGGTTTTCATAGAAAACAGATGAACTTCCTACAGTCCCCTGGTTTTGCCTGGCTGCAGGTTAAGAGTTAAAGACAAAGCAGAGATCAAATATATAAATTAGCCCTTGTAGAACACAACAAAGTCATGAAATATCGCTTGCAAACCTGATTTACTTTTACGCATGATTTGAAATGCACAATAAAATCCAGACAAATGCAACTTGAGATGGTGGATCTAGTGTGCTTTTATTTGACCACACAATTCTACTTTTTCAAGCCCTTTTTGTTCTGCTTTGCGTGTCTCTTCCTTTCAGATCTTACTGATTTTTGCCTTGCTAAGCCATTTGGTCACACTTTTACCATAGCTCTGCTGTGCCTCATTGTCACACCAAAGTGACAGCTTAAGACTTCCTCCTTCTGCATCTGAAATACCTTTTACTTTGTCTCTCCTCTGTCCGGGTTGCCTGATCATTTGTCTGGGTTGAAGGTCTGTCTTTAAAGAACTAATATTTTGTTGCTGGCAAAATAAAGGGGAGGTGAAGGAGGGGTCAGAGTGTGGATCAGTGTTAAACAAATTGTGAAGGTCACAAAGAATTTTAATCTGACTTGAAAAAGAGACTTGTATCCAGCAGCACATTTTTGTTTGTGATAGTCTGAATGGACAATTGTGGCTACTTTGAGAATTTGGTGTAGACTGCATGACTGGTATAAATTGAATTAGTCTCATGACAAGGACATAGTCCCCTTTTTTTCTTATCTGCCTGATGGAAAGCAGAAGAAAGCCCTGCGTGACACGTCTTGACCCCCAATGTCAATGTGGGCTTTTGTGACAGGCTCTGATTTCTGGCCTCTCATTTGATAAAACCAATTTGGTGGAGGCTAGAAAGGAGCTTGCTGAACACTAAATGTCTTTACAGAAAAGGGTGTCTGGGGGTGAGTACAGAAGGCTGCCAGTCCCTCCTAATCATCATTAGAGAGCCAGAGTTTCTTTCTGAGAACGGGGCAGAGCCTTGGGGACATGGTCACCCCAAATGATGCCCTGTGCAATTCTCTGCAGGATCACCTTTATGTGTCCTTTTGTCATCATTGTGCCTTCCCTTTCCTCCATTTGCTTATTTCTTACATTTTTCTCTCCCACTCTTCTGCCTTCCTTTCTTCTTCTTCCATTACTCTCTTGCCCCATCCTTTGTCCCCTAAACCAGACTGAAACCTCTCCCCTTCTCTGTGCTGACAGGGCACCAGCAGGAAAAGCAGGGTGAGTGCTGCTTTTCCTTGGCATGAAAAACATGCCAGCTTTCTGGTTTCACGTCCATTTCCCTCCCACTCCTGATGCCCTCCTTCCTGCCTCCACTGCACTGGTAGAGGGCTGTGAACCTGGAACTATTTATAGTTCATCGAGGGAAAAAGCACCTGAATGCAGGCTGGGTAACAGGAAAACATAACCTGCACTCACAGTGCAGATCAAACCATATTTAAATGTGCTTTAAGTAGTAGAATGACTTTCTGAATTGCTGTTGGTTGTTTAGTTTTTTGTTGTCTGTTTTTAACAAGGTTTTAAAATTCAGTTTTTCCCATTGATACACAATGCAGTGGGATTTTAATGCAGTAGATTAAGATCTTTTCAATGGATATTTAAAAAGCTCACAAGAGAATGATTGTCATGTTTTTTCCTGAATATTAATTTCAAATAAGAAGCTGTAATCTGAGTAGGGGTAGCCAAGTATTTTTGCAGTCAGTAAACAAACAGAAGCATGCTGAGAAAATTACATTTACACTACAGGGTTACAATTCCAATGCATAGGATTTGGCTGCAGGTACTCTGACAGTGAATCATGGCATTGTGCCAGTGTCATGATCACGTTTGAGTGATGTTTTCTTGAAGTTCTATCATTTGTATGAGGAATTCTGGTGGTTTTGGTTGGAGAGCCATTTCAGCTCATTCCACAGACCTCTAGAGGAGAGAAACAAAATTGAAAACACCGTGTGGTGTAACAAATCCAGAAACATCACCTTTTCCGATCACGTGGATGTTCCATTAGCTCATGCAGATTTGAGAAATGTGTTCTCTTTGTTAATACAATGTATTTTTTTTTTTCTGTTCTCTTATTCAGAGACCTGAGCGAAAACCAGATAAAAGGAATTCCTAGAAAGGCCTTTCGAGGAATCATTGATGTGAAGAACTTGTAAGTGACGACTTCATTAATATTTGTGGTGAAAACCTTTCTCCTCACGTTACATCTGGCTGTTCCTATCAGTTCGAGTACCTTGTGTTCAGCTCTGTGCAGCACCACAGGGTCCTGCAGACCCTGCAGGGTTTTGTCAGAGGCCTCACAGGCTACTTTGGTCCCTGTGCCTGTGAACACACCTGGGGAGGTTTTGAGCTGAGGAAGAAAACATGCTCAAAGGCTTCACCCCTTCCCTGTCCTGGGGCAAGATGTGCATAGGAAAAATACGGGTAGGGTCTGGGGGTGAAATTGAAATGTTTTGCTTAGTTTAAGTTTTCTGTCCCATCACTTATGTGGAAAGTAAATATGACAAAATGTGGCACCCAGACATAGTGGTTGAGCACAAATACCAGAAAATGGAAAAACAATGTGAGCAGTTAGCTGTGCAGGCTTTGACAGCTTGCATTTAAAATTAAAATAATTCGTAAAAGCCATTAAAGAGAGAAAATAGGGCTTTGGTTTTTGTGCTAATGCAGCCAGCCTGTCCTAGCCTTTTTCTGTAAGGTAGTCT
The DNA here is from genome assembly GCA_013397915.1 of Daphoenositta chrysoptera. Taxonomy (NCBI): domain Eukaryota; kingdom Metazoa; phylum Chordata; class Aves; order Passeriformes; genus Daphoenositta; species Daphoenositta chrysoptera. Next base: position 275,135 of record VZRO01001448.1, on the reverse strand, counting down.
GAAATATGTGTAAGGACTTTGAGCTCTGTATTTCCAGAGCTGTTGGAGGCCCTTACATGTTATATAACAGAAACCCACTCTGGTGCACACCCACACACTCAGGCACTGTTGGCTTTGTTGGAGTCAGCACAAGGTGAACTGAACAAGGAAATACAGGCACTGCCTTGGCAGGGTCAGGATTTCCTGGGACAACCTGCAGCCACTCTCAGGAGCATTTCAGAGCCATTAGAGTCAGCACTGTGTAACCACACCAGTGGCTGAAAACTGAGACCCACCGTGTGAAATATTGGAAGCACAGCATAAATTGTGTGGATTTTTTAAAATTTAGGAGAAGAAACAACTAAAGGAGATCTGAAAAGAAACCCTTTTCTACAAACAGTCTTGCAACATACCTGTGCTCTGTTTCCAGATCTTGCCCCACTGAAGTGCTCTCAGGCACGTGATGTGATTCCTGAGGCATCCCGTGAAGGGCCAGGAGTTGGACTAGATGATCCTGATGGGTCCCTCCCCTTTTGTCATGTTATCATGGCTTCCACTTGCATTGTGTGATCTATAGGATCACATGCTATCTATATAGATGCTATTTCGTTTCAGAAAATGTGAGTTTCCCAGCTGTAAGTCACTGTTAGTTGTCTGACTTCATTTCAAATAACAAAGTTTGCATTCAGAGTTTAGTTCACCTCTGAGGAGCTGCCACAACAAGCACAGGTGTTTTGATTTATGCACCCATTCTCAGTGCAGAAGGATCCAGGCTTTCTCCCTTCCATGAGCTGATAGCAAAGGATGGCTGGCTGAAGTGCTTACAGGAACTGTATAAATGTTGGAATTTGAAGCTTTAACAAAAAATTGTGTCTCTCAAGTGAGGCAGTATCTATTGTTTTGCTGTAAAAGACACAGTATCAGAAGTACTTCCCTGTAGCTGCAGTTTCTGTCTTTTGTGAGCACTGAAGTTATCACAGAGTCATAAAATAATTCTGGTTTGCAGTGGTCATCCAGCCCAGCCTCTGGCTCAGCAGGAGCACAAAGCTTGGTACTCTAAGATTGCTGTTGTGAGCCACAAGAACTGATTGTTTTAGATAAATAGCAGGAGAAGCAGACACTTCACTCATATCTAGACATTCTTTCTTGATAAGAAATGTATGAATCCTGTGCCCAGGGTGGGCCATGAGAGCAGGTGACTGTTGCTTCCAGACACAAACGAGTGGCCTGTGACTCGCTGAGAAAAACATGGCACAATCTTGAGTCAACTTGCTGCTGGCAATACATTAAAATTTCTCCAGCAATAACCAAAAGGGTGTGATGCAAGCTGAACCAAGTTAATATTTAAAGCTCTTTAAGCAGGGAGCTCAAATATGCTGATTCCCATTCTCAGCCTAGGTTTGGCAGCCAAGTCTCTCCCTTCTGAGCCCCAGCAGTGACCACGCCACTGAGCAGGGGTTCAGGTGCCTGAGCAGGAGGAGGAGCCTCTGCCTCGGGATGCCATTGGGCTGGGCCAGCACCTGCCTGGTGACTGTGACACGGAGGTGCTGGTGGCAGAGCAGCAGGGTTGGCTGTTTCTATGGTTATCACTTTGCAGATTTATTGTACTGTCTCAGTGTTCTGCCCTATAAAGCATGTTTGTGAGGGATCTTGGAGACTTCAGGGCACAAGAAATAAAGCTACATATTGTCCCATACTCCCCAGCCCTTTCCAATTTATGTTTAGAATTTCTGTAGGGAAAGGCTGACACGGAATGGTCTCTCTTTTCGTGGCTTTACCTTTAATATGGCCTCAAATTCTTCCAGGTTCTTCCAAAAGTGTCCCCATGTCATGACAAAAATAATAACTCTGGAGATATCATAATAGGGACACAGCAAGTGCTAGACCAGATGAATGTCTCCAGATTAATGCTGTCTTTAACAGCAGCTTGGAAAGCTTCCCTCAGGACAAAATGCAGAGTTGATGCAATAGACTAAACCAGGGCATGAATTCCTTTTGGATACCAGCTCTGAAATATGCAGCCTGAGGGCTTGATATAAATTACAGTGGGTGCCACTTGGAAAGCCTGTGAGAATTACCCTGTCTCAGCATGGCTGTAGCAGTAATGGACATAGAGTCACAGGTTGTGTCCAGCTGGAGCAGAATTGTGTAAAAAAATCTGCTTCCTGAATTTAGGGGCAGAGGTGCTGCTGCATCTGTGGAGCAAAGAGAGTCTTTGGTGATGTTCCCCCCAAGCACCAGGGCTGCAGAGCTGGCTTGATACAGGAAAAATATTTAAAATAAAAATTGTTCAAATGATGGGGGGAAGAAAGTCTTACAAAAAGCAGTGTTTCAAGATATTTTTCAACTTGTCTTTCTTTTTGAACAGTAAAAACTTTCTATCTTTTATCATTTTCTTAGCAGAACAGTGAACCCAGGAAAATGGGCTTGGGTTAGGGCTGTGCTAAAGAAGAGTTTTAAATGTCAAGGAGGCCAGTGTTTTAGCACAAGACAAAGCCAAAGCAGAGACTGGAGGTTTTCAAACTCCTAAGTGGGAGAAATTTTGTTGTGTGAATTATTTTCATATGAAGTGTTTTCTGCTGTTTGAGTACAAAAAATCAAAGAATCTGCACACAAAGAATAAATTAGTGAGTCTATTTCTAACTGAAATACAGAAATAATTAAACAGCTTTTACAAAGTTTCATAAGCACATAATATCCATTACTAGTAGTGAATTTATTTGGGAATTTGGCAAAAACTGACACTTTGAACATATTGCAGAGTAGATGCATAAACTCTGCTCAGTGGCCCTAAGAGCTGAACAAGAGAGGGCAAGAGAGGGCCAGCTTGCAGAGCACACCTGTATTCAATTTCTGTTACTTATTACTTGGAGAACAGGAAATGTTTCTTGCAGGAATCTAGCCCCAAGCAAGCACATTTATTTCAAGAATTAACGTATATGGGTTTGGGTCTCGTTGAGCTTTGGGCTAACTCAGCGCTGTCAGCCATGGCCTTCCATCATAAAAATATATGGAGCTGCTCCCTGGATTTCTGCACGTTTCTCCTGCTGGTATCACATCTCGGCATCGGGGGAGTGTTCCTCTGCTGAGGCGTTCCTGCAATTCAATCAGCCTGCCCAGCCCACCTCACTGAGGGCAGCCAGGACCCCAGAGCAGGGATGTTCAGAGATGGGGGTTAGGAAGGAATTCCTCCCTGTGAGGGTGGGGAGGCCCTGGCACAGGGTGCCCAGAGAAGCTGTGGCTGCCCCATCCCTGGAGGTGTTCCCAGCCAGGTTGGACAGGGGTTGGAGCAGCCTGGGATAGTGGAAGGTGTCCCTGCCCGTGGCAGGGGGTGCAACAAGGTAGTCTGTAGGCTCCTTTCCAGCCCCAACCACTCTATGAGTCTACGAACATCTCCCAGCCAAGGGAAGGAGAACATCAGCCCATGTGCAGTGGGTGCAGGGCAGAGTGACAGAGCAGCAGAGCAGAGGGGGAGCCACCCCCGTGTTGGGACACCACTCAGAGCTAGAGCCACCCAGAATGACCCAGGCACTGCTTCTTCTGTCTGGAGCTGCTGCAGTTCCTTGTTCTTGATTCACTGGAACTCAGTTCCAGCCATATTCAGCTCCTGCCTTCTATCTCTCATAGACTTTAGCTATAAGATTCTGTACCACTGGGAAAAAAGGAAGTCAACAGGTTCATGTGTCATGATACCACAGGCTCATTGCATTTCTGTCTGAATACTTCCCAGCCTCACCTGAGATAACAGGTCCTATCACTAGTCCTGCAAGTGGCTTTCCCTGTGTCCTGGGGCCACTTAGCAAATTGTGGCTAATATCCTCCTTGATAGCCCTAAAGGTTCTTGTGGAATAAGAAATGAAGCATTTAGATTTATTTTTTATAAATACAGAAATATGCCAGCACATATGTAACATTTAACACTTCTGCTAGTCAGTACACATTTATTTTCCTAGTGGTTAAATTACCTCTGCAGTGTGGAAAATCAGAGCTCTGTGAGTACTGTAAAATACTGTTGTACTATTAGTTTCGGTTCCTTTTTTGTTAAATGGCTTTTCCTGGAAGATTCTGTTACTTTTTCTGCATGCATCTACTATTAGCATCAATCCATGTGACTTTTACAAAAATTAAACGTCTCGATTGCACACTCAGGTTTTGGAAAAAGCTGAGCTAGCTCTTTACATTGAGAGGTATTTTGCATTCACCTACACAAAATATAAAAATGTTCCTATGTATTTTTTTTTAACTATCACAGCCAGCTCTGCAGAGTATATTTGTAGCTTCTGCCATTCAGCCATAAGAATAATTAGACATACTGTCAAGTTAAACTAATGAATAAACCCAAGGAAATAATGGTTGATTTGTGTGTTGCCATTTCACTAGAAGAAAGCAAGTGATTGTGAGTTATTTGCCAAACATAAATATGCAGTAGATCTTAATGAAATGTTACACTACAGAACGTAACTCCTTTAGTCTGGGTTCTCCGGGGAAGCTATTATCCAGAGCCCTCTGAAATTCCTGGCCGTAGTTTCTTGACATTTGTGTACAGGATTCAATGTTACTCTTGCAGTTTGCAGTAAAATAAAACAAAAGGAGGAAGATAAACACTTGGCCAGATTTTCCACTCATTTGGTGTAAAATCTGGAATAAGTCTTCTGAAGCCAGTGGTTGGCCTCAAATAAAAGCAACGAAATGCCTAGAGGAGAATCGATTATCACATGTTGGGTTATGTATTTGCTTATGTATCTCTCAATGGGCTGAACAATGTGTGTCTATATTTGATGGTGTGCATGAAAAGCACAGTATGTTTTAAACAGGAATGCATAAAAATTTAAGGAAAGGATATATTTGTATTATGGAACAAATTTCAGGTTGTTTTGACAAGGAGCTGGCAAAACAGGTCAGAGGCATGGAAAGAGCTATTTGGAATCCTCATTGGAGACAAGCCTTTTGCACTCTTTAGGGGGCTAAAAGATCACATTACTTCAACTGTATAAATTTGTAAATAATTTTCCTCCTCCTTGTCCATAAATTCACTCTGCACTCAATGTATTCCAACAGTGTATTCCTTTCTATCTGCTGTAATTGGTCTTCATTGTGATAGTGACCATAATGAATTCAAGAGAGATCGCTGTGGCCATCGTGTTTGCTTTCCTACAAATTTCATTGTCATGCAGCATTATTATAACATTAAAATAACAAGTTACCAACTTACTACCTTCTATGGAGAAACACCACCTGCAGCGTCAGTTAATTTTATGAATTCATTAGTTTGAGCTTTTGCCATCTGTTCTACCCCTTATAATAAATGCAAAAAGCATATATTTCACAATTAACTCATTAAAAGGATATGATTGATTGAGATGCAGGCGCATGTTCCCCACGCAGCGGTTAAGGTGAGATTTGAGGAGCCAGCCGAGCGCCGAGGAGCCTCTGAGTCGCAGCAGAGGACATTTTGTGAGACAGGAGAGTTCCTCTCGTGACATCCTCAGCCACGCGCAGGGCCAGCACACCAAGTGGCACAGAAGGGTGGCACTGGTTGCCTCACTGCTCCCTGAGGGTCGTGGCCCAGCCCTGCAGGGGCTCCCTCGTGTTCTGCCCAGGGAGCTGCTGCTTTCCTGCCTGAGGTCACGGGTGTACAATGCCCCTTGGTGTGTGTTTGTATTCTATTATGTTCTGAATCACTAACCTCTGCAATCTACCTGCCCTGATCTTTCTAAATAGCTTCTCTTATCTATCTAATAGGAAAAATGAGAGAAAAAAGTGAGAAAGTCTAAATGCTGTGCAGGCTGGCTTTGGGCAGGCAGGAAGGTGCAGGGAGGAATTACGTTTTCGTTTGTCCCAGCTGGAGGTGCCTTCCTGCTCACTTTATTTCCATCAGGAATGTCAGAGCTGCTGCAGCCACAGCCAAGGGAAAGCCTGTTGGGAACATGGGTGAAAACTTGAAATTTAATTCAGAAACTGCATTCTTTTAATCACAGTGAATCGGCAGAACCTTTTTGCTCTCTGTGCTGCCTTGGAGAGGTGATGTGTTCATCGTCAGTGCCTTCCTGAGGGTTTGCGGGAGCACAGGATCCTGGGCACAGGGTGTGTGCCCTGTCTGCAGGGAGGGCTGCCCTTGTATCCCTTCCCTTGCAGGAGAGTCTTGTGCAGGATGGCTGAGGGTGAGCAAGGGGTCTGCAATAAAAAGCTAATTCTGCATTTTTCTAGAATATGATGCACAGAGGCAGTGCCTTCTGAGTAACTGTGCTGAATAACTGTGCTCCTGGCAGTTCATTGGAATTGTCATGAAATACTGTGGGGTTTAAATGGCATTACAACCCCGAAACTTTTGCATGTCTCTTTTGACATCATAAGGAATAGTCATTATTCAGAATTACCTTCTTGAGAAGAAGCTTTCGTAGGATTTTTGCAACGTGCACTGATGCTAAGAGATGCCAGTTCAGCAGTGATCTTGCTAGTGAGTGAGCCAGTTTCAGTCTTGATAGTGCATTTTTGGGAACGCTTGGCATTAGTGTTATGTTAGCCCTCCAGGGGACATTTTAGAAGGGCATGAAGTGATAGGACAATGGGGAATGGCTTTAAACTGGGAGAGCAGGTTTAGGTTGGATATTAGGAAGAGATTTCTTCCCTGTGAGGGTGGTGAGGCCCTGGCACAGGGTGCCCAGAGGAGCTGTGGCTGCCCTATCCCTGGAAGTGTCCAAGGCCAGGTTGGACAGGGCTTGGAGCAGCCTGGGACAGTGGGAGGTGTCCCTGCCATGGCAGGGGGTGGAGTGAGATGTGCTTTAGTCCCTTCCAACCCAAACTGTTCTATGATTCTGTGATCCTGTGGTTCATGTGGTCAGCTGGAGGGTTTGGTCCCAGCCTGCAGGACATTCCTTTATTTTGGGATAAGGGATGTTAATGAGAATGCTGCTTCCTTGCATTATTCCCCAGCAGCCTGGGATGGTCCCGTGTGCAGCAGGGAGCAATGGAACAGACATGTGCAGACAAACAACCTGCAGAGTCTGCAGCACATGTGATAAATACTGAGTAACCCCAAAACCATTCCATGAAGTACTTAAACCTGTGCCATATTTGGTAGTGTGATCAGTCCATACTTGCATTTTTTAAACACATTTTGGTTTATGTAATCCCCTTTCTCATGTCCCTTGCTAATAAATAAAACACCAGGTGGACAAACCAGCACAGAACGATCTTAAATCTGTTGAATGTGCTAAACTCTGACTTGTGCTTCACGTGAGATTGATTGCACAGATTGAAAATGCACCGCTGATTTATTTTTTTTATTTTTTAAGTGAAAACATCTGCATTAAGTAGAGTGGATGTCTGCTCTGTTCTCTTGTCCACTTGCATTTCAGGAAGTGTTTGTTTTCATGGATGTCTGTAGTTGTGGGCTCAGCTGGCCACAAGGGATCTGTCACTGACAACTTATTAAAAGCTGAACCATCACTCCTGAGGAACAGATTTCCTCACTGTAAAGGTTGCTTTCCCCTGAGTAAAATGTCAGATAAATAAAAAGCTGAAATATCTCTTAAGTGTGTTCTACTTATAAAATAGAAGTATATAAGCCAATAGTATTTAGTAGTGGGGGATGTATGCTTGGTGGCATTTAATATTTTTTTAATTTTCATTTTTCTGAGCTGATCAGAGCTGGCTACCCCTATAATAAGGTTATACATAATTCTGATTTACCCAATTTCTGTATTATGGATATCCACTGCAGTATATATTGGTTTTAGTTTTAATTTTTGGGCAAACCACAGATTTTTTAGTATTTCTTGTAGAAGTAAGACAAACATAAATACCAATTGTTTATTCCTTTTCTGGAAATGTATTTCAAGCATTATTGAAAGCCTGCACTTGAAACGTTCATGCAGTAAGATCCTGATGGTGATGACAAGAAAGATGAAGTATCCCACACAGGCCTAAGTCATCCTTTCCATCTACTTCAAATTCTGTTCTGATCTTCCCTATGCTTTGTGTCTTGCATAATTTATTGCCTTCTCCAGCCTGAGAGGGGCTCCTTCTGCAGCCATGAGCTCTGTTAGCTGCCCATCAGGGGGGTGTGAAGAGTGACACGGATGTGCTGTGTCCCATCAGGAACACGACACAGCTGACACAGGGCTGGGAATCCTTTGCACAGGAGACTGAAATAGTCCAGACTTTGTCCATCAGAACCTCAGGCTTGATGGTCACTTCTACAATTTCTCTTTGATTAGGTAAAATCCGTGAGTCTAGAGATTTAAATTGTAAATAATTCACTTGCCTACATGGGACATTGGTGGAATTTTTTAAACAAGATCACAAGCTCCAGGTCCAGAGTTTGATAAAAGAAAACCTCATCCCTAATCCTGAATGGGACCCATTATCTGGGGTTTGAAATCTGCTACAAAATGTCAGGGTGACTATTGCTATTTCCAGAGATTACTTATCTGCTTACTTATTTCACTGAGCTCTGCTCAGTGCTTTCTGGGCTCGTTATTCTTTTATCCTAATGAAGCACAGATACATTTTGATGCAGCACCCATGCTGCAGCACTGCTTTTGTATGGAGAGTAATGAATAGCAGATTTGGCTCTTTTCTGTTTTAATAGACTTACAAGAGTCTCTCTGACAGAAACAAACTCCAGAAAATACCTTGATTTTAAAACAGGCTAGTGGTATTCTTACTGTCCTTTTGATATAAAACTTGATTAAAATGGGATGTGACATCAGTTGAAAAAGTATGAAAATCAAATTTTCTTTATTACGTACGTGTTTAGGCTAACCTATGCCTACAGTTTATCTTTGTATAATTTATGCTGTCTTTGTGCCATGCCTTAATTTTGAATACATTTGTTGAAGATTTCCTGTAGCATTCATCTACGATTGTCAAAAGGAAGTTTTATTCTAAAAAAAAGAGATAGTACTGGTTTTAATTATGAATCTAAATAGCTTCATAACCAGAGTGAACTCTGAATTTACATCATTTTTATGATAGCCACACCATTCTAGGTTTATTGATTTTGTCATTTGCTTCATTACATTTAATGCAAACCTTTTGTATGAAATTATTCTGGTGCTGTGCTGGCCACGGAGGGGTCAGCATGTGCAGTCTCTAGCCAAAACAGCATAGCAGTATTATTTTAGTGCAGACTCCATGGATAAAGGGGGGTTGTAAATACTGTCCACCAGCAGAACCATGTTTGCCTTTTCCTCTTGACCTTCCCAGCTGGACAAAGTTAAAACCACAGCTTGAGTTGGGTTTTTTTTTCACTCTTCTTTTCTCTCCCCCTGTGTTTGGCTTCAGCTCTCTGCTCGGTGGGACAAGTGTCTGGTTGTGAGAGGAGAAGGGTGTTTGGGGGTGGGTTTGGGCAGGGCTGTGCTGGGCATGGCCTGGCAGCAGCAGTTCTGTGCTGGGGAGATCTCCCAAAGGAGGGGGTCTGCAGGCAGTGCTGATCTCCTGCTCAGAAGCTGCTTTGAAGAGCCACTTGCTTTTTGGCTTTCAAGGCAGAGACACTGTGTGTCTGAGGTCTCCAGTTGTTTGGCCATTTCACTGGGATTAAATTCTGATATTTCATTTTGTAAATAGGCAACAATCTGCCAGGATTTGCTGTACTTTTCAACGTGTCCCTGCCCATGGCAGGGGAGTTGGAACTTGATGATCTTTAAGGTCCCTTCCAACCCAAGCCATTCTGTGATTCTCTGAGTAAAACTTCTTGAGTTCTTAATTAATACTGCATCACTTTTTTCTGGATAACACGATTATTTTTAGTATAACTTCATTTTAAAAAGTGTTCAAAACACTATGCAAAACAGGTAAGTAAATGGATCCTTGTTTTCCCAGAGGGAAATGACTTAGGCTCAAAAATTAATTTCAGTAATTGATTGGGGGTCTAGATTTCCTGCACTACTCTTCCTTGACCATTAAATGAGATGGATGTCCCCCTGCTTTTGACCCCAACTCTTAACTCAGCTGCAGCTTTTTTCCTGACCCAAGCCCTCAACTCAGCTGCAGCTTTCTGTGTGAGACCAGAGCTGCCTATTTAAAACAAGCCTGTGCAGCTTCTTGCCACATTTAGAGCCCAGAAGGGAATGATTACATTTCTCATTCAGTGATTCAGTCTGTTCCATGACTTTGCTATCCTGCAGTTGGGTGGCTCCATGAGATAAAGTGTAGAAAAACAAAGCCACCTGCAATTCAATTCAATACAAAATTGATATGCCTTAGAAGAAAAATATTAAACTGTAATGGTGTAACTGTATTGTAGAGTTTTTTCGTCACAAATTGTTTTTATATGAACAAATGCTCACTGTGTTTGTACAGCAAGGGATGTTATACAGTCCTTTTAGACAGCTCAGTTGCTGCATCACTTCAATATTTCCTCAAAAGAAGATCAGATCATGTAAATCCTGCATGGATATTAAGAAGATCCTATGGAGGATCTTTGTTTTATTCAAAAAAAAACCCAAACCCCTCAGTGTTTTTGCTTGGCTCTGCAGTGTTTTCTTCCTGTATAAAATACAGATCTAAATCTGAGCGAAGCACAGAGGGAATTCTCAGGCACTCAGATATCTGTTATGAGATTAATAGAAAGAAAGTTGATTATCTAGGTGCAAATCTGAGAATGGCTTTAGTATAATAGCTTTGAGGTAGGCAAGAATAAAACCTCTTTTGTTTAAGACCAGATGACACAGGGTGAGTGGAGACAGCAGCAGTGGGAAAGGCTGTGAGATGATGGTCTCATTTGTGCAACTGATTTCTGCTACTGAATATCATTTCCCTCCACTTTTTTCTCCTACCAAAGGCCTGTGGGATCTAATTTTGCTTTTGTTTACCCTTTGGTAGTCCCATAAATGTCAAAGAAACAAATGAGAGAATTCCATCTTCATGTGGAAGTAACCTCTGCTCCAGTCTTTTGTGGGTTTTTTTAAAGCTCTTTTTGGAGTTATTTTTCCAACTCATTGAGCAGCACAGTAGCACTGTGGTAATGTGCATACACAGCTTGTCCGAGGTGCATTTTCACACTTAGGATTCTTCTTCCTTTCTCTTGTTTGGCTTGGGAAAGTGAGGATTTTGGAATTGTTTATTTGAAGGAACAGGAGAGTTTCATGAATGAGCGATCAAGATTATTTCCCTATATAAATCTGCATCAATATTCTGTCAATCACAAGTTGCTTACACGGCAGTCATGATACCTTAATGCTGGAATATAGAGTGGTGCTTTTAAAAAAAAAACCCAAAAAACCCCTCAACCCAAAACCAAACCTCCAAACCCTGGAATTTAACTCATTTAAAGAGATAAGATAATGGGCTGTATGAAACTGTGATGTGGTGCAAAAGAAATCTGAAGGCAAATGATTTGCATTAAGATGCCCATAAGCAGTTCTTGCTGCATTTCCAGGAGCCCAACATAAAGCATCCAGCCTGCCTCTCAGGGCAGCAAAACAGGACTTTTTCATACACATTAAAAATGGCTTTTTATGGCATGGGGTGGGAAATGGAGCTTTCTGGTGTGAAAATTAGCTTTAGAAATGAGATTGACTTTTTTCCCCCTTTTCTTCTTCTTCCTTCTACTTTTCTTTGGTGACCCTTCAGTAGCCCTGTATGCGAGTTTCACCCTTGAACCTACTTTATTTAGTATTTAATTTATATGCTTAAACTCGGGTCATATGCAGCAACAGCTATCGATTAGGTCCTGCTTTTAAACCCAGACTTACAGGGAAGATGACTGCTGCAAAGAGGTCAAGTGGTTTGCCTGAAATAATTCACTGAGTACGGGGGGCTCACAATTATCTGAAACATTTGAGTGGGGTTTTTTTGTTGGGGGTGGATATTTAGTTTGGTTTTTAGCTCTCTGCCTGGAGCTCTCGTTGCCTTTCAGAGATGTGGTGCTGTCCCTTCCTGAGGAGCAGCTGAAAGCATAATTAAGGGTTAATGTGCAGGCGGGGAGGGGGAGCAGCCAGCCCTTCACAATAAGTTGGGCAATAAGCAGCGCTCTCAGGAGAGTGGCTGAGAAGGATGGGAGAAATGTCCTGTGAAGCCAATTGTTCAGGTATCCTCTTTACCTACTTACAAAAAAATGATTGCTTTGATTGCAAGAAAGCAAAAATTGGGGCAGGGCTTTTTTCTGGCCATTTTATTTCAGCGCTGTCACGTCTGAGTGTGAATTAGGTTTTTGAGGTTTTGTTTAAAGGGTCAGGCAAGGTAACTGGTTTGTTCTTGTGATCCAGACTTGCTGCCTAATCCTGCCTGGGAGTACAAGTTTTCTTGCACGTGGCGTCCTTTTTGTCATGACAATCCTGGCAGAGGAAGCAGCTGTCTCTGTATGAATGTATTTATGGACTAATGTCAGGAAAAAATAGTAATGAAAATATTCACCACCTAGCAAGGAAATTTCAAAATCAGCTGGATAAGTTAATTTTTAAGATTCTTTGATAGTGGCTTCAAGTTTGTAAGGCTTGTAGAATTCTTATTCAGTGGCTAGTGGGTAAATGTGACTGAATATTTCAGAAATGTAAGCATTTATATTTAAGAAATCACAATGTCTATGATGACCTGAAGGTTGTTTTAATGATTTCAAAAGAAAATATTTTTCTCAAAAAAATTTTTGAAAGTACAATTTGCAGAGAAAAATATTGAAGTCTGTAACTTCTAGGAAATTCTGTACATAAACCTGCCTTTATTTTGTGCTGATGTCAGAAGTAAGGTGGAAAAGTATTTTATAATACTAACCATATGTCTAATAGTAAGCCATCTTCTATCCATATTTTTGTTTTTAAATTGGGCATGCAGTTATCTCATTATGCTGTTTTTTACCAGTTTTTGATGAAATAATTCTTTCACATTCACGTTCATTGCAAGTCCTGGATTTATAGGTAAGGGCAGAGTTTGAAGTCACTCAAGTCTCCTGCAAGATGGAATAAATCCCTTTGGAGGTGACCCATCCTCCTGCTCTTGCATGAGTGTTGTCTTGGAAATTACAGTTGTCCCTTGGTACTGGGATTTCTGGACGGTGATGTTCCAGCTCCAGGGTGGAGTTGTTCCTTGCCCAGCAGTTTCTCTCTCCGGGACAGTGGCAACCCACAAGGAAAGCTGAAGGACCTCAGCACCTGGAGCTGCTTTTCAGTTCTCCCCAAGAATTCAGCTTTAGTGAGGGTATCAGGTACCAGTAGGGTTTTTGATGACTTTTTTCCTTTCAAGCACTGCAGTCCAGTAAAACACCAGTGCTGTTACACATCTTTTACCTATATCTTTATAAAAGTACTTTGTGGCAATAGTAACCTCAATAATTATCTATTGCAACAGTGTTCAGCACTTTTGATACAAACTCTCTCTCCTCCATGGTGTACATTAGTATTATACCTGTCCCAAGGCCAGAGAAGAACATTTTAATTTGGAAATTATGTAGGTTAGTGGAACTGGAAGAGATGAGTTCAGTTCCTGAAATTTTGTAAAACTTCATGACACTGCTGACAGCTCAGAGGAGGAGGAATAAATATATTAAAGGGTGAGGGACTCAAATGCTGCAGCCATCCCATAAATGCCAAAAATAGATGGATGCCATTTGTTCTTACGCATTAAAAGAAACAGACCTATGGCTACATGTAGGTGGAAAGAAACTCCCTGGTGAATATGCACGAGAGTTGTCACATATGCTCCGTGCCATGTTTCTGAAGGATATGTGGCAGTGCCACATTGATTTGGTAAAACATTGTTTGGGAAGTTGAAGATCTGCTAACAAAAACTGAATGTAGTCATCCAAACATATTGGGTGCGTTTGGTTCATATGGGCGTTCAAATAGAACATTTGTTCCAAAGTGCTTGTAAACATAAATCTGCAGGATGGATTGCTGTCCTTACCCCGGGTGACAAACATTTCACAGATGACGTGAATTTGGCTGCCTCGAAAACAGTAAAGCAAAATGGCTTTTTTGTCAACTGTGATCCAGTTTGCTATTAATTCCAGAGCACTTTTTAAAGTATATAAAAATTGTTGTAATTACTAAGTGCCTAGATAACTAGGAAGAACATTGGTTTTGGTTCCCATTTAATCTATCAGGTAACTTATTTATTTTGTTTTCTACAATCTTTTTTGTGTTTTCTTTTGTTTTACTTTTCCTGAAAGTTTCCTCTTTTTCATTCTATTTTTCACTGGTTATTCTTTCCAAACACTTCTTGTTCTGGTTAGTTCTTTTTAAGTGTTTGAGGCTTTCATTTGTTAGGTGCAGGTGTTTCACTGACAGCATGGGTGAGTTTGGGAAGTGTTCTAGGCCTGGTATAGACAAAGGAGCGTGGTGGCACAGGGGAACACAAGTCACAGAGACATAGCTGGTGTGGCATCTTCAGAAATATTTCATAGGACGATTAATTTGGATATGGACAGCTACTCAGGGAAGAAGAACAGGTCTTCAAGTTTGTGTTCAGCTGCCCAACAAACGCTCCACGTCCACGGGTGGACCTCGGCAATGGGGATAGTGAGGAGTCAGCTGTGGGCTGGCCTGCTCAGGGCTCTTGCTTGTGAGACCTCATGGTATGTGACAGAATAGCAGAGTTTAGTGCTTATTGGAATCCTTTTCCACTCTTCTTAGTCTAAGGGACGTGTTACTTGCTTACTCATATATAAATACATGTATATGTAACTACCTAAATTACATATATAAGCACACAGAGTGCTCAGAAAAGTGAGAGTACTATTTTTATAAACTTAGTACGAATATAAATAAGCATATAAAAGCACACAGCAAGATTTCACCTTTTCAGTACAGTTTTTGTAGCATAAGCAAGTAACCCAAAGCACATATTGTGTTAACTTATTTATTTGAAATCATGTAGCAGAACAAACAAATTTGGGGCAATGAGGTATAGAGTCAGACTATAAGAAGTAATTCCAGTGGGATTCTGGATGGGAAACTTGAGTTCATTGCCTTGAGCATGAAGTTTCATGTAAATGCCTTAAAGGCTTGTGAGGTTCAGGCTGAATTCCAATGTCTCTCTCTCACCCTTAGCACCAACTCATCTAAACTCACCCATACTCTTATCTAGAATTGATTACAATTCAGCCACAGCTCTGACTTGCAAAATGGGATGTGATGCTAAGAAATGACAAATATAAAGACTTAAAATCAGAGTATCAAGGCTTTGCATATACATTGAAGCAACCACTGGAAAACAAATTTCAAAGGTTTTTACAGTATCTTGCCAGCCCTGTTTTGTATCAGCAAGAGGGAAACAGCCCAGGGCTGTAGTTATATGAGGTACTTGGGGCTGCTGCTCTTCCTCAGCTGGCCTGAGAAATCATGTACCAGCAAAGCAGAGAAACAGTTAGAATTTGGAGCTGCATGTCATTTAGGAGCATTTTTGTGTTAAAAACAAAACCTCTGACTTTGATAACAGCCAGGCAGGTCATCAGTGAACAACACAGAACTGTAACTAAGCCAAATGGCTCCTTGTCTTAAAGTAATTGAAAACACTTATGGTTTTGTTGGTTGGTTTTTCAGTGGCCAATTTTACAACAGAAATTACTAGAATGAGGTAAATTCCATGTCTCAGAAGCAAAATGCTGTTGCCTGATCAGTATAAAAGAAAAGGGATAAAACAAAGCAAAATCCTGGAAGCACACCCTCCAACCTTGCTTTTCATCATCTGGAGTACCACTTATTTGTCCTAGAATAGGAACTCACAGCTGTGTTAAAGATGAAATGGACTGATTTGGAGCACTTAGAAAAGCTTCTGAGTCTGTCTTAAGCATGGTCAGTGCTGGAAACCCCTATAATTTGTGAACTGTTCTCCAGTGGCTGCGGGAGTTGGTTGAGGAATTGAGTAGGACCGTGTTAAAAAAAAAAATCCCCCAATTCAAAATGGGACATGGGGATATTCAGAACTGTGATTCCTTCTCCAGCTTTAGCTGCCCATTTTTGTTTTTTTTAAACAGTCTGATAAAACAGGTTTTGATTGGAAACTTATGGGTGTGTTAGATTAAGAAACCACCATTTACAATTGCAAACTGTTAATTGGATATTGTCCACAAGTTTTTAATATTAATTTTCTAATCAGCAACAACAAAAAAAGTTACCAAAACAAAAAAATCAACTGTTTTTCCCAAATTTACCAGCCATGCTGCAAGGCAGACACTCTACCATGACTTTACTCGTAATATTTAGTGGTTTGGTATTGCTTCCTCCTAATTTTTGTCCTAAGAGCTAGAAAAACATATCACAAGTCATTGTATGACTGCAGGTGATAGCATTAATCTAATGTGATATGGGATTTCAGAGGGGACAGATGTCTGGAGATCAAATGTCCAGATTTCCTTTTGCTCTGTCATCCCCCTAACTGTGTCAAAACCAGGCACTTCTGGGCCTGGCCCTGGGCACGTTCACCTTCCCTGCTCTGCACTCGCCCTCTGCCACAGCCCCTGTGCCCCATGACATTTTCATGTTTGCTGGTGAAGTCCAGGCTTCTCAAAGGCAGAAGAGCCTTAATTTTCCTCTCAAACCTGAGTTTTGTAAGTTTTTAAACATAAAAATGTGTCAGCAATGAACACCACCAGAATTAATACGGTTTTTGCTAAGAGTCCCTGTTAAATCATCTCCAGGTGGGGTCTGTGTGTTCTGTGCTGGGCACGGGCTGGGCTCACGGGCAGTGCCAGGGAAACCTGCAGTGGTGTCCTGGGGCTGCAGGAATGTCACCCACATCCAGAACACCTCCTGGCCAGCGCTGCTGCCAGGAGCCAGCAGAGCACTGATGCCTTATCCCTGTTCTTAAAATCAGAGCTGAACATGGTTAGAAGGGAAAAAGGGGGTTTTACCTTGATATTTATTTTAAGGATCCCTTGTGCACTCTGTCCAGGTGGAACACTCTGAACATGCACATCGAAGTGCCCACCCCAGAATGTACCCCCACGATCGATCGGGTATAGAATTATAGTCTAAGTGAACCTCCCCCTCCCCCCGGAACCCTCCCCTGGCCAGACCCATCTTTGAGTTTACAAAATGTGTTCAGAGAGGACCTTGGTGTCTGAGGCCTCCAAGATGTTTGGTCTCCCAACTCAACAAAACATTAAGTCTAGGAATGTAGGCTAAAAAGAAACAGCAAGAATACAAAAGGCCACAAAGGCATACAAAAGAGGTATAAAAGAAAAGGAAAAAAAACCATTATGGCACCAGCACTAACCCTGCCTTGTTGTGCCACACCAGAGAATTTCTTGCAGCCCTCTGTCCTACTGAGCCCATTTCAGAAACACCGGTGGTTCCAAACAAATTGTCCCTTTGGCAACTGACAGCTGATACCATTTTAATAGGAAGGGATGGAGCATTTTGGGTCTTTCTTTATAAAGTTTTGGCTCTGTAATGAATTTGCTACACCACGGAACACACGCACAGAATGATTTTAAGGAGAGAACCCAACTCCCGGCTGATGCTGCCGTATTGATGGGCGCTAACAGCTCGCCTGTGGAGGTTGGTTTGTTTTGCCTTGGAAATGAGCATGAATTATGTGCTGTTAGTTCCATGGAAGCGATGCCACGATGGTGCACGAGCCTGTGTAAAACTGGCCTCGCTCTCAGGGCCCATCTGGGCCAGGCTCAGCGGTGCTGCTGTCCTGGGCTGGGGATGGGGCAGGGGCAGCCGGGCCCTGCTGGGCCTGGGCCTCCCTCCCCTGCCAGGAGCACCCCGCAGGAGGGAGGGCTCGGGCTGGGGTGGGGGCACAGCCCCGAGGGCAGAGCCAGACACCGCTGCAGGTCAGGGCTGCGGGCAGCAGCTCCTGCCCCGCCTGCAGCAGAACCACCCGCCCCTCGCTCTTCGAACTGTACAAATCTCTACTCATTACTCAGATTAAACAACTGCATATTTTCTCTATGTAGGTACCTCGCTTTCAGGTTGTCCAGTTTCATAATACTGCCCCTAATGATATGATTTCCTATTAATATTCCTAATATGATTCCCTGGTATGATTTCCTATTAATAAGGTCACTGCTTAGTAATGTTGTGAACTAGAACTTTCCTTTACATGTGGTATTTGACACTTGTCAACTGAACATAACAATAAATAAAAATTTAAATAACTGCAAACCTTCTAAAACTGTAAAAAACATCACAGTAAGTAACTTTCATTTTCTCCAACACCCATTTTATCTTCCTCATTTCTTCCCCTTTTCCCCTTTGGGGCTATGGCAGAGGAGAACAACAGATGGTTATCAGTCAAGAGTAACTAGGGAAACGGCAAAACCTGCCCCAATTGCTATGGAGACAGCCATTTCTGTGCTTGGTATGCACTATTTGTTACATCAGCAACCAGAGAGAGTTAAAAAAAGAAAAAAAAATGTTCTAAAGCACCTGATATTGAAAGGAAATCTCGTGTTTGTGTGTGTTTGTCCTTGTGGCAGGAGTAGTCTCTGTGTTCGTTTGCCACTCAAGTTTTGCTTTAAGCTGATATTTTGGTTGTTTTTTGACAGCAGCATTTTGATTAGTGAGTTAATGTAATACAAATACTCAGAGCAAATACTTAATACTTTTGAATAGTCTGCAGAATAATTATTCATAAGCTACTCTTCCCCTTCAAATCAGATATTCCTCCCTCCTTGAATTTAACAACCTGGCAGCACAGGTCGGGTATGAAAACTGAAGACAGAGAATATGACTCTGCCCAATTATTTCAGGCAGATGAGCTGTTTCTGCACAAAGCCTCAACCACAGCTTTTGGCAAAATCTCATCCTTGGGAAAGAAAAAAAAAGGAATTTTTGAACACTTGTAAAAACCTCAGAGTGAGATTGCAGCTTGATCACAACAGCTGTATCGATCTTTTAAATTTTGTAATATAAGCAAGTTCTTACAGAGTGATTTTAATGAAGCATAAATAAAAAGTAAAAATTAAATGGAAAAAATGCATTAAAAGCTACTTTGAAAGACCTTCACATTATTTCAATTTGAACTTCACATTATTTCAATTTAATTGAATTTGATATTACTTCAAAACACCATCGTTCCCCCTTTATTGGGACTTCCTTATCAATTAATACAAGGATAAGGACTTTAGTTTGGTATGTGAGAAATTTTAAATAGATGTGTTGGTGTCACTTTCCTTAGATATTTTAATATTCTTG
Source organism: Daphoenositta chrysoptera (assembly GCA_013397915.1). NCBI lineage: Eukaryota > Metazoa > Chordata > Aves > Passeriformes > Daphoenositta > Daphoenositta chrysoptera. Next base: position 256,074 of record VZRO01001448.1, on the reverse strand, counting down.
AAGTTATGTAAGGGCAATAAATGTTATAGAGTGTCTCTCTAATTCTTACAGGTTATGGAAGAACTTAAATACTAGAGTGCAAACTTTACAGGAAAGGGGTGACATAGAACCAGCAAGTCCGTATTAAAAATGAAATGAAAAAGGAAATGAAAGGGAAAAATGTTGTCCAAACCGAGGTTCTTTTGGAGATATAATTAGCAAAATTATTTCTTTTCTAAAAATGATTCTATATTAATTTACAGTGAATTTACCTTCCAGTGAAATCACTATTCAAATCCCTTTAAATATTTGGTGATAAAATACCTTTAACATAGAAACTTCTGGTTAAAAATGCAAGTCTTTCATTAATGAGGAAATGGCTCCTGCCTAATTTTTTATCTACAAGTGTAGATACAATTTGTAACAGTAGTACAGTAATTTTAAATCAGTAACAGTAGAACCTTAAATACGCAACTATTATAACGCTGCTTTTTTATGCTAAATGTGAAAGATGAGAAAGAAATTTGAACAGTATATATTACAGTAGTCATTAATACTGGCTTTTATTTAAATATTTAACTAGATTTTTGAGCAAAATATAGGAAGAGGTTATAGTAAATTAACTACTATCACAGTATAATTAAAAAAACAGATTAGAACTTGAGCTTTGCAGTGGCCTTGGTAGCATTTGAAAATGGAAAAAAAAATCCCTCACTGAATAAAGTAAAAAGCGCTGCTTATAAAGTCCATTATTGTTAAATGTTGATGCTTGAAGGGCCTCTTCTTTGTGAATGTGAGTATGGCTAATTGCAGAAAAAATGCTGAAATCTCTACTTATATAGTTGGTGTGCTGTGAAGAAACCTTGCTAGTAATACAAATGGAGGGTTTTAAACAGTAGCATTTTTTTGATGTTAATAAAAAATTAGATTATTTAAGTTTTGGTAAATATCAGCCTGCATGAATTCAATTCTTTAATGTTTTAGAATAGTTTTGTGTTTAAAAAAAATCTTAAAGCTAGTAACATGATAAAATTATATCAGCTTTCTTGCTGGGGATTTCTATCTCTCAATTGCATTTGAAAATTAAATATTCCTTATTGTTGTGAGCAAAACCTTCAAGGCTCAGTGTTTAAAGGATTATTTTAGATGGCAAAATAATATCAGCATTGTAAAACCCTATTCCTTCTAAATAGTATTTGAAATTTGACTCTTATTTATGATAGATTCACAAGTGTAAATGGGTAAGCCAGAGTTACCCTCTGTCAGGGAAAAGATGTTTTAAACATTTAAAGTGGCATTTTAGCCAAGCCATAGATTTTCCTCTGATGTAAATCTGTTAGGATGCTGTGTTATTTCTCATCTCTTAGAAAGGTGATTTGTGTCTGAGTTTGGGTTGTGGTTTTTTTTTTTTTTCCTTTAAAACATCAATTTTAAAGTTTAACTTTAATCAATCTATTCCATATAATGTAGTCACATAATTTTCCTGGTTTTTAATAAAACCTGAGAGTAGTTATTGAGTCTACATTAGAGCCAAATTACAGTAATACACATGGCTTTATATATTATAGCTCTACCGCATGAAAGATGTCTTTTCCTCCAAAGAGTTTTATAAATTCTTGGATTGTTTTATAAGCATTTATCTGTGTCACACTCCCCCTAAATCCCATTTGCCCATTCAATATTTTCCTAGCTTGAGTGCTTTGCTCTGTTCTCTGAGGTCTTCTGGTGTTGCTGGTCGTTATCTCTGGGCACTGTCTGGTTGCTAATTGCCTGTCAGGAGATGTGGGATCCCTGGAGCCCCTCGGAGGGGTCAGGGTGGATAATTCAGTCCCAGGGGAGCTGCTGGGTGTCCCAGGTTGGGATCTCAGCTCGCTGACATCGGAGCAAGGAGCTGTTCTGACAGCACCCAGCTTTGGGTCTGGCCAGCTCCAGTGCTTTGTGTCTAACGCATCAGAGATCCAGCATTTACCCCAAGCACTTTGGCACAAATCAAAGTTGGATATCTATGTAACTCACCAGAATTTGAAAGCTTGGTTACTGTGGCTTCACTTATCCTTCAGCAGCTCAATATTTCTGTGTGACAATGTTTTTTTCCATCAGAGGCAGTCGAATCACTTGGTAGGTTTAGATAAGGTGTGAGCTTAGTGCTGTATTCCTTCAAAAGGCAGAGTAAATGCACGTATGAAAAGTGATTTTGTCCATGTAATTTTAAAATTGCCTCTTAAATCTGAGTTTGTGTTGCCTGACCTTTTACCACCAGGACATTGCACCACTACGTGCATAACAACCCATTTGTAATCTCGAGAAGATTTTCTAGAAAGTGTTTGAGTGCTGACAAATAGAGGTGGCCTTTAAATCTGAATCAGGGCTTCTGCAGCCCAAGACCCTTTTTTAAAATTTGCCTGTAAGCCTGGAGCAGGTGAGGTGTGTCTGAGGGAGCTGCCCTGTGCTCCGTGAGCCCCAGTGCTCCGTTCAGAATGCAGCGATGGAGCGACGGGAGCGGTGCCACGTGCTCCTCAGGGAAATGTAGGTTCCACCTGTTCTGAAATGCTGGGGTTTTTTCCTTTTTTTTCAAGTAGAAATTTTACCTTCTCTGCATATGGTTAATTTTATTCAGGTAAGATGTTCTCCTCAACAAATGTTAGGGTGTCTGTTTGGCCCCCTGAGGAGCTGCACGCACAGCCTGCCCCCACTGAGTGTGTGAGCTGGCTGTTAGTCCCCATCACAGGGGCTTTGTTCTGTCTTCACAAACAGAAAAGCATGTGCTGAACACCTTGCCTTTCTGTAAGACTTTACTTAAGGCTTTCCCAAAACTTTAAATTTAGCACTTTTTCTTGGAAGGAAGACTTTCAGATTTAAACTCTCAAATTTCTAGTCTTGACTGAACCACTCACCAGGGTGCTGTACAGATGCAGAGAAATAAGATTTCCATCTTTACACACAGAGAAGTAAATGGGGAGACAGAGGGTCTTAAAACCTAATTTTAAGACAACTAGCAGTTCTCTTCCTTTGGAGAAGAAATTCTTGTGTTTCAATGCAGATGTGAATGTGTTGGGGTGATAGATACCAGGAGACACAAGCTTTGTGACAAAGGAGTATTAAATATGTGAGGGATTGGTTCATGGGCCACAGAATCAGGATGTATCACTAATGAATATGTTCCCTATCTACTGACAGTCCTGCTAAGTGTGTCTTCTGAGCGTTGAGAGGTTTCCCTTGCTGTGATCCTGTGCATCGATCACACAGACTAAAGCTGGTTGTTGGCAGTGGCATGACTGGACCTGTGGAAATATGATTAAAATGGTCATTACGCTTTTTCAACAAAAATCAATCTATGAGAGTAGCAGTTTTTTAAAAAAACAATACCCACCTAGGAATCCCTTTAATCAGAAGGCTTTGAGAGAAGCACACTGGGTTTATTTGCTTATTTTAGTGTATTTGGCAGAAAAATCAATATCATAGTATAACTCCAATAAAAATTGTGCAAAATGTAGTAAGTACTTCCCGTAGAAGGAGAGGGAGAGGTGATTCTCAAGTTGAGGCTCCTTTCTCCTCATCATGTTAGTAGCTGCCAACCCTCTGTTTAATAAAGCTAAGGGTAAAGTACTTAATCATGCAGAAAGCACTGTATTTAACCCATTTGAAGTTTATTCCTCTTCAAAATGCACCATCCTTTCTGTTTGAGCAACATGTTTTTGTCAATTAAACAGGGATATCAGAACAAGGCACTCAGCAGCCAATGATCTTCTCAGCAGTCAAAAGTAGAGACGTGTTAGGATATTTGGTAGGTGGTCAGAGAAACAGAGAGAACATAAATACGTACGTATCATTTACCCAGATATGTATATAGACTGTGCATGAACTCCTGCACACAGAAAAATCCCTTCAGGAAGATTGTACATCCTGGTGTCTGTCAGTATTGGAGACATCGCTGAAGTTTGCCAAATTCACAAAGTTCTCCAAAGTTAGCTAACGCTACAAGAAACCTTAATTTGGGCTTTAGGCTTCCTAAGGGTTTTAGTAGACCTTAGAGTGTGAGTGGGTTTTCCTGTATTTAACTCACAAAAACCATGACGTTCATTGATACCAAAGTACATCACAAAGGCTAAGTTTCCACAGTTGTCAAAGATGTGCACATCCAACATGCTCAATGTTAGCAGATCAAATTCAGTCTTTAGAGGGCTTCACAGAGATCATATTTGCTCTGTCAGTGTTTTATTGTTGTATAATAAGAAAATTGCTGAAAATGTCTATTTAGACCAAAGATTAGATACAGCAAATAATTGGAAAGTAGTTGGTGAAACCATACAACCATATTAAACATGGGTGTAATATATAAGCTATTGTTGCAGATATACTTCTTTTAATAAAAATCAGAAACTACAGTGCAATCTTTGTATCTTTATTCAAGATACTTTACACACACAGTATAAAATGTCTCTGCTTCACCAAATCCAAAGTTTATGCTGTGCAAAAGGCAGTAATGTATAGAGTCAGGAGCTTACATCTATTTTTTCATGAAATGCAGGTATTTTACTTGCATGTGACTAGATATGTAATTTTATTTCTTTAAGTGTAAAATTTAAGGGATCAGATGTCAGAAAATGTAATCACTGAATTTTAAATTACAACTTTAATTCTTTTAAGCAAAAGAGACAGATGTAGCTGTCCTGCTGTATCCACATATATTGCAAAATACATTTAAATCATGCGCATACAGGGAGACAAATGAGAGAACTCCGCTATCCAAATATTAAATTACACATTTTGAAGCAAAATAGTGTTTTAAGTGTACGTGTGTATAATGCTTTTTGTCACTGGATTGCTCTCCCTGATGCAGTTAGACAGAATCTGTATTTAGTCAGAAATCTTTCAATAGAAAGGGCTACCAGATGGGACCAGTAACAATGCAGAGAGGCATCGAACCACCACAGACATTCGGTGCTTAGAATAATAAAAAGACTATAAAATTAGATTAGTTGAGTCTAATTTGGAATTGGTATATTCCCTATGCACTCTCACAGCTCTTGGGTAGATAAAGCCTGGAGATTTAGTACTGTCAGGACAGAGGACTCCAACTTCCAGTAAAAGAAAAAACGGCATTCTGGGAGGTCACGGAGGGCAGCCCAGTGACCTCCAATGATTTACAGGCCTTTAGCTTAATGAAATTGTTTCACTGACATGACGGTAAAAGCTCATAATGGATTGGATGCCCTAATGTAATGAAATTACTCCCTTCTGCCTTAAAAAAAAAAAAAAAAGAAAAAAAAAAAAAAAAAAAAAAAAGGCGCAATTAATATTTACTGAGACCTGACAGGCTTCAGTGTGCGGGAGCGTGCAGCGCTGTCAGACAGCCGCGAGCAGCCCCGAGCAGCGTGGCAGCTGAGCAGGCGCTGCGAGGGGGTGGAGGGACACCTCGCTGACGGGGAAGCCCCAACCTGGCGCTCCGAGCCAGCCTTCATCCTCTCCCTTCCTTTCTGCAGGCAACTGGACAACAACCAGATCAGCTGCATCGAAGATGGAGCCTTCCGAGCCCTGCGCGACCTGGAGATCCTGTGAGTTGACTTGGTGCCGCGCTGGGGCGGTGGGGGGTGGCTGTCCCCGCGCTGCAGCGCTGCCGAGTCCGGGGGCTCCACAGCCTCCCTGCCCACCTCAGCAAGTGCAGTCTCACACCGACCCCGGGCTGCCGGTATTGCTAATTAAACCACAATAGACGAGTTCTGCGCTGCCGCTCGAGAGGAGCGCAGAGATTGCCGTGCTGGCTGCTGCTGCGGGGAGCAGATGGGGTTCAGCAGCATTCCAAGGGTGTCCGATGTGTGATCCGCAGCCAGAAACCCGCCCGGGGCTGCCTGATGCCGAGCAGAGGGTGGCTAACAGGTTCGTGGGCAGCGGTATTCCGAGATACGTGACCGCTGCCCCAGACAAAAAGCTGTTTCAAAGGTGTTTGGTATGTAAGAGGGAGGAGAGACGGGCGCTTGGCAGGCTTGTTCGGTGCAGTCATTGGCTTCTGGGGAGGATCCTTCTCTGAGGGCTGAAATAACACCACGTTGTGCTCTTCATGTACCACAAACTTTACACATAGGCTGTTAAAGCTGCAGCACATACTGAAAAAAAGGTTTCGACAGTGAAAGCTGACTCTAACAGAGAAGAAGCACATTAGATTTAGAGCACTGTCATTGTAATGTAAATCCAATATTACCCTGAACTTGGTAGCTGAGCAGATAATTTACTTATTACTAATAGTTACTTGTTCGCTTAAAGACCTTTCCTAGAATAGGTTCCCACTATATGAACTGCTGTAAAGCTTTCCCTGTCACCTGAAAGTTAATCCTGCAAAGCTGAGTGTCAGTGCTCGTGAAAGCACATAATTCTGAGCTGAAATGGAGGGGGTGGGAAGAACACGCAACCCCTCCAAAATTCAAACCCTCGTCATCTGCCGTGACTTAATGCGAGAGCAGCCCTGACCCAGTGCACAGCTCCCTACAGCAGGGAGGGCCTGCCCAGGCTGCTGCAGAGCTTGCCCTTAAATTACATGGGATGAAACAGCAAATGGTAGGTGGATGAAATAAGCACCTGCCTCAGACACTCCTGGCACCTGGAGACTCGGCAGAGTCACGACATTGCCTTGGGCTGCTCAAGAGGCAGAGCAGGGGGCTGGAGAGGCAGCCCTGTGCACACACCACAGGGCTCTGAACACGTCAGTAACACCCAGGATTGGTCCCAAGGGCTGCGTCCACCTCTGCTGATGCTCAGAGGAGTTCTGCCCTCAGAAACTCAGCCTCCCCAGGGACCTGGTGGTCGCTACGTGTCACGGCTGAGGTGGCCTCTGTCCCCCGGGCTGGGACCCTGATGTTGATCAGATAGGATTCGTTGCTCAGATTGAGCTAGCAGAAGGTTTCTGCAGAGTTTCTTACCTGGGAACTTAAGTTATCAAGAGTATTGTTTGAATTCTATAGTAATAGCACTTTTCAGGAAAAGTAATGTGTTACCACTATAAAATTGTACTTGTCTGTCAGATTGAAAAGTCTACTGTGTGCGGAAGGAGAGGAAGAAAGGAAAAAAAATGAACTCCTCTAAAACTGGCTTTTGGTTTTTTTTTTGATGGGCTGATTTTCTGTATCTGCAGAGAGTGAATCAGTCCTCCACTGACAGCAGCCTGTGCTATAACTTTCACTAAATAGGCTGGACAATAAATGGAGCCCTTTTTTTGCAATATACTGAGTTCTGCAGGCTCTGCAGAAGTTGCTGGGAATGCATTCCTTCTCCCCAGGATGTAGTAAATGCTGAATTAGTTTATTTACCTCTCTGTTTTTAATTGGTTAGTTCTATGCCAGTTATTTGTGGGTGGGAGAAGATGAGTATATATAAAATTGATCATAATCAGTTCTTTAGTGCATTTTTAATTTTCAGCACAGACACACTGTTACAGGAAAAAAATCAGTATTAATTCTAAAAAATGAGAAAACAGATTGATAGTATCTATTTCTAAACTTATTTTTCTTGCAGTCACAAAATGTGAGTTTTATACTTCCAACCTAATCTGAATTTTTTCTTCAAAGAAAGTCTGAGAATTTAATCTATCAAAATAAATTTGCTATATGCCCCAGAGAATATCATATCTTCAGTTGTAAAACAGTCAAAAATGTTAAAATTTAAAATGATCTGAACCATCAAAGAACATTAACAAGTGAAATCAGATTTCAACATTTCAGACCCACTGTGTATTTTATGCAGATATATTTTAACATATAATGCAATATGTAGAAAATACTTAATGATTCTTGCAAAAAGAAATCTAATTATGTTTGAACAGTAAGAGTACCAAATAATGTATTTCTTCTTTATCTTACTGAGGTCTTGTGACCTTTCTGATATTCAGTGTTTCCATTCCTGCACTTTTCTCCTCACACACACCCTGTCTACAGAATTCTAAATTTTGTCTATAACTCGAGGCACAGCCTTGCTCAAAAAATAAACTAAGAATACTTTCTCTAGAAACACTTTGCTTTCTAGATTGCACGTTTCATTCACCTTGAGCTCCTCAAGAAACATGACTGCAAGGAGCTTGGTGATTCAGTAGCTGTAGGAAGAGAAGGAATTTTTGTGCAGTTATCCTTCAAAACGCAGAACACGCCATGGTCTGTGTGACTTATTTCCTCTTATCAACAAGTTGTTTTCGTTTGCTGTTCTCATTTTCTTGTTTTGTCTTATAAATATGTTCCTGTACCAACAAATAGCGCGGAGGCAGAGATGAAAACAGGACTGAAATTGTGCCTAATTTGAGTGCTTGGCGTGGTCAGGGAGCTGTGAACTTCAGCTGCAGCTTGGAGCAGCCCAAGGCACCGGCGCAGGCAGGGGCTCTCGGTCACTTCTGTGTTGGGGAGCCTCTGTGATTCAGTGCCACGAAAAGTGTCACTGATTTTATGGTCTGACCTAATGCACGTCCCGAGTACTACTGCTGACCCTGAGTTTTGGGTTAAAAGATGCAACAATGTTGAGTATAAAGTGCTTTGGTGCCTTCTCTTGGTTGTCTTTGCCTGTGCAGCAAGTTGAAAATCATGTCTGAGAAATGACCTGCAGAACTGATGGGCTTAAACATCCTGTCCTGGTAGTTCTGCACTGGGGCTGCCTTTGTTCATTCTTGTCTCAGATTTTCTGTACAGATTTCCATGAAGGGTTTGGTTTCTATCTGTTGATAAAATAGGAAATTTTTCTTGCTGACAAATTCCTGTGTCCCCTTCTTATAATACAATAAAACATATTTCAGTGGGTTTGGTCTTGCATTCCAAGACATAGAGAGGTGTGTGCAACAACTGAAACAGCAATAAAATGCAAAATGGGCATGTATTCATAAATGAGTGGCAAAAGTTATTCACTGTCTTATGACTTGTTGGTATAGAAATGTGCAGAAAAGTTGAAGAAAATTGGTGTAAAACCTTCGTTAACTAGAGATTTTTGAGTAGGAGAAGGTTTTCTGCTCTGCTTATTTTTTACTTATATCCTGTGGCAATATCTGGCAATAACAGTATTATTGAGAAATATCTGTTGCTGTAGCCTCAAGTATGATTAAAGGTTATTAAAAAAAAACCAAAAGAAAACCAAATCAAAAACCCAGAGTAGTCTCCAAAATGATTAGCCAGTATTCCTTATGGTGTGTGACAATATGCTGTTCATATGCTTTGTAGGTTAGAAATTAGTCCGTAGTTTTATTTCCAAATGCCCAAAATTATGCAGGATAGGAGATAAAACACTTCTAAGGCTCAGAATTCCACCTCCAGTCTCTTAGGATATGTGAATAAAAGAAATTAATTTCAAGATGGTTCAACAAGCTCAAAGTGGATAAACTAGTAATATTGACTGCCTGAGCATATTATTGTCGTTAGGCTGGAAGGGCTGAGCCATTTTTCTCAGTAAGAAACAGAACTCAGTTTAGCAAAAAGCCCATTAATTTATTTGTCATTGTTTTGTCTCTCTGGGGTAACTGGAAAACTTTGTGGTGGCATGGGAATCGTACCATGTGGACAGCACAGAAAGAATTACGAATCACTGTTGACAACTTAGGTGGAGTATTTTCCGTTTTTTTATATTGTAAAAGCTGTTTTTCCTCCTGCTTTATAATGATAGCCAGAGGGTCCGGAGCCTGAACACATTCTGTTAGTTGCATAAGATTTTATCATACCAAGAGCTAATCCTAGGAGGTCTGTGGGTAGTATTCTGTTAAAGAAGGCAAATGGGTTCTTGCTGTACAGAGCTAGTACGGAATGGTTTGGGGGTTTGGTTGTTAGCCACATTAATTTTAGGGGTTTCATATAATATCACATATAATATCTGAAAATCCTCTCTCCTGAGTTTCACCTGCTTTGGCAGTGAACGAGCACTGACTCTGCTGTTGAGTCCGTAGCTGTGGACTACGCGCTCAGGGATCCGCCATTCCACTTTGGGTGCCTTAGTGTGAAAAATGGTGCCAATTCATCCACAAGTAATCATGAAAAAGTGCAACTATAGTCATCCAAATGTTTGTGACTTCGATTCCAAGTGAGCCCTAAATAGATTATATTAGAAGATATTTTCTTCAGCTTGTAAAATGTAACAAAGAAAAATGCACCACCCTCCCTTTCCCAAAATCGTAAAGGAATAGGAGAAATTTAAATTGTTCTGTCTGTTTGTATGCAGAACCTTTTCTCCCCAAGTATTTCTGCCACACTCCCCTTCCTGCTCCATGGCAAGCCCACAAAGCTCGAGGGCCGTGCGGTGTTTCCGAGCTGGGACGCGGCCCCGAGCCGTGCCGGGCGGGACGCAGCCGCTCCGCCACACCGGCCTGGCCTGCTGCCCCGCTCCGAGCATCCTCTGCCACCCCCGGGCACTGCAAGCAGTTTGCCAGTGGCTAAAAAGCAGGATTATTCCTGCTTTCCTTCTCTGCATTCAATGTGTTCCTGTTAGAAACGATTCTTTCATAAAAGGTTTAGTCTGTGCAATTTCTAATAGAGATGTCATGCGTGAGTGTGCTTATAATGCACACTGCCTTTTGTCATAGCAAACTTTTAAGAACTTTTCTGAACATGAATCAATACTTTGTGCTACAGCCGGGATTTAATTGTTCCCAGGGTTGCCTCTGTGTGCTGAACACTCAGCTATATAGTCAGTTTTACTTATTTGCAAAATGCTATTCTGGGCATGTCTTAACCAGATAGAAGATTTTAATATGCTTTCACAACCTGGAGAGACAGGGAGCGAAAGTCATGACATAATTCTAAATATATGAGATGTCATTGCTTAATGAAAGCCTGAAAATGCCACACAAATGTGATTTTCTCCTCTATTTTGCTGGAAATTACGATCGGTTGAGGCAATCAGGATCAAATTTGAACTCTGTAAATTATGTTCCTATAACTGATACCAAAATGCCTAAATGTAATAATGAAAATGAGAATTCTTTGTCAAATGATGTGCATAGCTAGTTTACTTATACTTGACTGAAAAATAAATGATTGAGGGTTTTGGTTTATATTTTTTGTGATTTAGTTTTTGGGGGTTTTGGGGGTTTGTTTTGTTGGTTTGTCATGGGTTGTTTTTTTACCCAAGGCTGTATATTAGCTCAAATGTATGTAAATTAATAAAAGCAATTTAAAATCTTTACTTATTTAGTCAGTCAACATGTAAAAATTATACATGTAATAAAAAGTAAACGGAAGGGAGTAACCATTGGCAGTGTATGAGTAACTGAAGTATGTACCCTCTTGGTGAAATTAGGTGAAAAACAAGGAGTTTGGCATTTCTAAGAGTATCTGCCATTTTCTGTGTTGAGCTTGTCTCACAGACAATCAAGTTATGCCAGAGGAAGGACAACAGTTGATTTGGCAGTAGAGAAATGGTGTGTGCAGAGCACAGAGGTATCAGTAGGCAAATGGGAATTTCAATTTCTCTTTACTCTGTTATTCATTAGACGGTCTCTCAGTTTCTACTCTTCCCATTCTTCCTACCTCCGGTATCGCTGTCGGTCTGTAAGGGAAGGGGAAATGCTCCTGGAGAACCTGGCTGTGGTTACTACAGGGTTTCAGTTATGTAAATCAGAGATAAGATTAACTACAGAAATGCCTTTTTTTGGGTGAACTTTCAAAAGTGGAGTGCCCCCCCAGTGGACCCTGGGAAAGGAGATGCACAATCAGCATAACGAGTTGATGGAGGGAAGATGTGGTGCTTACATGGTCGCTTGATAAGAAATGTTTTTATTTGCTGATGCATGTCCGTGGGAGATCTGGTGTCCCTGCTCGAGATGTGGAAATGAAATCTGAGATAACCTCTGTTGTACAGCAGATTACAAATGGGAGGTTGGAAGTACAGCATGGTGAAAGGAACACTATCCAGATGGCACCATGGTGACAGGCTTTATATCAAAAACCAGCCGAGATAAAATAGAGTAGCTAAGAGAGGGTCTCTGAAAATCACTGATGCCTGTTACAGATGTAATGTAACTCTCTCTTTATGGGCAGAATATATTTGCATAAATTCATTGATCAATGATTTTGCTAATCCTGCCGTATTCCAGGCATGTCCTTGCAAATTGATGAACATTTCTATCAGTCCTTGGTCCGGATGCTTAATTATGTTACATTTTTAGAAAAGATGGATTTTTCCCTTCCTGGAGCATATGTAGTAGTTGAATGCAGTGCTCATTCTCCTTCCCTGCCCCATTAGGTTGGAGGGTTTTTTCCCTTTAAGAATAGCCTGGAGCCATACAGGCTGCAGAACTTATCAAGATAAGAGCAGTGCCAGGTTAGAATTATTAGTTTCATGAATCACTGACCAGTATGCTTTTTGAGGAAGCCCAGCTTTATGGGTTGTGTCGTTTAAGCCCTTCATTGATGCTGCAGTCACTGCTCCGAGAGATTCCAAAGTCAAAACTCCAGGAGAGACAGAGATTTCTGGCAAACCTTCTCTCCCATGATATTAATTGTTTCATTTGCATGCTCTGCTCATCTTGTGACCTGCCCTCCCTCCCCTTTGACTAATATAGTTTCTTCGTCAGTAATATAAAAGATGTAGAACAAGCATTTTGACTGTTGAAAGTCAAATGAATGTGAACGGCTTAATCCAGAGGACACTCAGCTGTGTATTTAATGCTGATGTGCAGCTCAACACCTTAACCAAGAGCTGAGCTGGAGACTAGGATGGAATACAACTCCTTGCTGATGAAGTTGAGGTGATGACACAGTTCTGAGGGAACATGACGAGCTCAAGGTAGATGAGCAGTCGTTCTGTGCCGTGCTTTGCAGTTCACGTTTCTGTGACTCCCCAAAGCAGCAGGTGATGGATGGATGGATGGATGTTGGCATCCATACAGCTCCGTGCCTGGGGGAGGCTGCACGCCTGTGCACCACAGCTCCCTGTGCTGCCACTGCCAAACATCCCGGACGTCCTCAGCCCTCCTGGGACACCGCTCGGGGTCCAGAGCTGGTGGTGCACGGGGGAACTCCTGCTTCCTCTGGGCTCGGTCACAACAGCGAAAAATGATCAGTACAAAAAACATTTCAAAACACACAACTGGTCCATTCTTTTTTCTGCGTACAGCTAAAGGTACTGTTTGTGACCAATAGCGGGGTAGATGGTTTGTCTTTCTCAGAGGTTACTTTTGTCCCTCTGCTGTGCTAAGTACAGCATAGACAAAGGCTCTGAGCCATAGCCAGTCTTTATTCAAGGGAGGACACAGAAGCCTGGAAAGAGAGAGCAAAACTGTGATGGGAGCTCTGTATACCAGGACTGAGCTCCCAATTCAAGTAGGATGTCCAATACTTTACCTTAAACTGTAGCTGCAGGGACCAGGGTACTGTGCATTACGTATTACTGGTATTATCCAATATTTTTAGCTAGGACAATAATATTGTGCCTGTAATAAATTAGAAATCAAATCAGTAATATGTAGATAGCTTGGAAGTGCTTGGAAGTGAAGTAGATAACTATATCTGCACCTGAAAAAAAATGCATTGGTAAAACCTGCTTCTGATCTAAAGATCAAATAGTGTCTTTTTTCTTACTGTTCAAAAGGTTATGCATATAATATAGGTATATATGTATGCAAGTATATGTGATGATGAGAGCATTTTTAAATTAAGGTTAAATCAAGAAAAATAATTTTTAAAACTTAAAAGAAAGTAATAAGATTAATATAAATTAGATTTTATTTACATAGCTTATCTAGTCCCGGGTTTAGGAAAAAAGAACATTTAAGAGCTCCCTTAAGGATGGAAGTATAAAATAATGTCAAAGTCATTTGAAGACAAATAATCACAATTTCTATGTTAATTAAGTTATCATAAATGAAGCAATTTCTTGTTAACTGGTTCAATATTTTTGAAGCAGAATTACATTTCTTACATTTCTATTTTGGGGTGAATTATCTGAATGCATTGTTTTTAGTCTTTACGAGCAATGGATGGCCATGCTTGGGACATCTACACATCGTTAGAAACAAATCTAAAAATGCTGTAAGGCCATCCAGAAACCTTTGTTATGATGTACCACGTTGCTCGAGTGGTTTAGAGATATCTGAGAAAACAGCTTGGTCAGTTGAAAAAGCATCAATGGCCACATAAAGCCATTGAAGGAGACGATGTTCGGTTGTGCCGTTAACTTTTTAAAATTTCTGGTATCCCCCTTGTCTTCCCAGCGCTGGGTGGGGTGAGGCCTCTTGGTCTGGAAGCGCCAGGCTGTCGCTCAGAGTGGGGTTTGTGTGAGGGTAGAGAGAAGAGAACGCTGTGGAAGCCAGGCTGATGGCTGTGCTGGAGGGCAGCACAGACCGGGCAAGGTCCCTGTTCTCCACCAGCACCTTAGGCTGTGTCTGACACCACAAGGGCTTTGTTGGAGCAGGGAGTGAGGGGCAGCAGAGCTGGTTCGTGGCTTTGGGCGCTGGACTTGGCTGCTGCGATGGGGAAATTGCCGCAATGCAGCATCGCTGCGACGGCGCCGGGGAGGCCGCGAGGAGCCCCCGTTGGTGCAGGAGGCGCTGCGGGCTGGGCGGGCTCTGGGGAGGGGGAGCCCCCGCCGCAGCACCCGCGCTTCCTACTGGCTCCTTGGGCAATTCCAGTGGTGTCTTAAAAGGGTTGGGTCCGGCTCATCTGCGAGACATCCCGTCTTCCCGCCCGCGGGAAGGGCGTTAGAAGCCAGGTGAGGCACTCCAGCCAGTCCTCAGACCGAAACGGGGCAGGACAGACCCTCCACAATGGCAGGTATATTTTATTTTGGGTGCATGCAGATATTACAGAGAAACAGCCATGTGTGAAGAACTGTTGACTCCTTTTATTTAACTACTGCTCGCGCTTGTAGAATATTCCTGAACAGATCATGGGTGCGTCGAGTTTTTCCTGTGTATATTTTATTTTGTGCTTTTTCCCTCTGTGGACTGGAGGCAAATGCAACACTGTGAGTATTTGCTATTCAGACTGTTACGGTTTCTTAGCTGTATTGCATGAATATAAGCAGGTATTGCTGCTTCTCATGAGCAGGTGGAGTTCGGGAGGAACGTAAAAATTGGAAAGATAGGCATTTTTAAACATACTGACCTTTTTCTTGTGTGATACACACAGGCGCTGTCTAATGCCTTATTAAAATAAAATCCTGATGGAAAGCAGATCCCTTTCTAGCTTCACCAAGAAACATGTAATTGCCCTTGTCTAGAAACTACGTGTAGTCTTTGATCTTTCGAAGCATTTCTTTCCTCTATGAATGTAAGTTTTCCTTAACAACTGGTCATACATGCAAGTGTAAATTCACAGAATGTGTGTATCACACATTCCCTGTTTCATTCATGTGGATTTATGTTAGCCTGAATATTAGCCTTAATTTCCAGCATGGATGAATTGCAGATAGGGGTATCGCATACTGTTAAAATATAAAATTATTCCACAAATACCTTCTCAGTCTCTTGCACTTTGGGGAGGCAGTTTTGGCAGTTAAGGTGTTCTCTCTTTAAAAGGTTTGCTCGTTTTCCTTCCTCTGCTGTCCAAAGCCAGGAATTGCCTGTGCGGTTCTGTGCTGCACCATGCCCATTGTCCCCTTGCTGGAACCATGGAAGATCTCTTCCTGCTGCTCCCTCCCAGTGGGAATGCCAATGGCCCTGGGAACCGAGGGGCAGCTGAGACACTGAAATCAGAGTGGCTGCTCTGGCCAGAGCAACAAGGGGCGTTATTTTGCCTGCAGGACCTGCCAGTTCTGCTGTTGGGGGAAAACTGAACCCAGGGATTCTGGCAGCCCCTCTCCATGGATTCCGATCGCCGCCTCTTACCCGGGTTGGTGAAAGCTTTCAGAGGCACCCGTGGCTCACCTGCCAGCAGTGCCGTGGCGCTGTGGGCTTGGTGGCCCGTCCCTCTTTGTTCCCAGCGGCCCCGCCGGCGCTCAGGCGCTGCCGCATTGCGGCACTGGGGTGGCCACGGGCTGCCACAGAGACCATCCCAAGGAGACTCAATATTGACACAGAGCCCAACAATGGATGCAAAAGTCCATTTTTGTCACCTTCTCTACCTCAGGAAAGACAACTAATTTCTGTCTGCCGCTTGGAATGGCTTTTCTGTTGCTGGTGGGTTACTCGGAGGATGTGAAAGGCGGTGTTCGTTGTGGGGGCAAGGCTGTCAGAATAGAGGCTTTTACCATCAAGCTGTAGCACTAAGGCTGCAGTGTACTCAGGACAGGACAAATTAAAACACGGCTTTGAAGAATGATACTGTTCCTTTCTGATCCAAAGTTAATCAATTTCTCCAGAATGTCTATTGGTGTGAAGTCCTGTAAGAAAATAGTAGCACTCAGCTGACTGAATGCTGAAACATTTTATCTTGGAAATCTCCATCGTTAAAAGCCATCAGCCTGAAGAAATGGCCAAAGTTGCTTGCTCCTTTCAAATTTTGGAGTTGAACCATGTTAGTTAGAATTGGATTGTGTTTGTAAGGCTGCTTCAGTTTCAGAAAGGACTAACCCGAAAAAGCTGTTTAGGCAGGGACCTGAGAAACTGTTTTATTTTGCTGAGGAGCTGATGCAACAAATTTAAGGTTTGTATAATCTGACTTCATGTTGTTGATTCTTTTTCATCTTTTCCATAAATTCACTCTGGTAGGCTCTCAGACCTCTGTATGCATTCAGAACCCAGTCCTGTTTCCATTGATTTTGTCAGGGGCAGCACAGGATCCATAAACCACAGTACCTGACATGCATGCAGTTGGGTGACCAAGAGCCATGTTTGGTATGAGAGATCTCTGTATAACCTTAAAAAAAAAGCCCCGAAACCATCTCTACTTAACAATGAATTTATATTAAAGTAAAATAATTGTATTGTAAGTTTATTGTATTAAATCATTGAACAATAGATTTTGAAATGAATCTACAAAACAAAATTTAGGAGAGTTTAAATGGAATGCAATTATATTTTTGATTGCTGTGGCTCCTGCGAAAATCTGTGCCTAAATAAGTGGATTGCAGGGACTAGATTCACTCCCTGCTGAAATCAGCAATGGGGTTTGCTCTGACTTCAGCAGACATTGGTCTTGGTATTATAAGAATTGGACTCGTTCCCAGTGGTTCTAGGCAATAATATCTGCCCTGAAATTTAGTACCATAGAGAAACATCAAAACCACCCTAATGATGCAAAACATTTACTCAGTGTTCGCAGAAATACTTTTACTTCTCTTAGCCCAAATCAAAATTTTGGATGTACTTGGGACTTAGAGCCACAGCAGGCGTTCCCAGTACAGTGTACTGAATAACGTGTAGCCTTTGGGCAAAGACCTGGGAAAATTTCTTCATTCAAAAAAAATAAAAGTAAACCCACTGTTTCATTTGCTGTTTTTGAGTTTAGAAGAATAACTCATTGGAGGATCCTTCATTCAAAAATAAAGCAGTGCTGAATAATTGCAGCCTGCATTCTCTTGTCTTTGCACCACTGCTTTTATGTTTTAATTCAGGCTGAATGGAATTTGTATTTTCTGCCCAGAATTAAAGTGCCATGTAAAAGATTGAAAAGCTGATTGGAACTTCTCTAAAAAGCTTTTTCAACTCTCACTGGGCATAGATGTTAGAAAGGATTGGGAGATGCAACTGGTACATGTGTTTTGTACAGCTGATAGAGGTGATTTGATTGTGTGGCAAAATAGCAATGTCTTTGTGTGCACAGAAAGAGCAACTTCTTTTAGGGGAAGCAATAAGACATTTCATATAAAACCATGTGAGTGACATTCTTGATTTAGCATCTAATGATGTACACAACCTAAATTTGTACCCACCTTCCCTGTATAACCTTCATTATGTTTTGTTTTACCTTGTCCTGTTCTCTACTTTATCTTGTTTTGGAATATTTTATTTATTTGGGTGTTGGTGTAAGTAAATAAATTCAGGCATAACGATATGTGTGTGCATATCTAACATAAACTCAGGGCTAAAGATAACACCAGGAAGGTTTGGCCATACATCACCAAAATCCTTAATTTTGCTCATGCTTGTTTACATATGACAATAAAACCTTTGATGTGCTGGCCCATATGATTTTTTTCTGGCCTCTTGCCCGTTTCCACTGATTCCTAGTCCCAATCCCTTTAGCTGGACATCTTGCCCAACATTTTCTTTGCTGCAGGTCCTCTCTTTCCCTCTCCCCTGTCCTTAACCTCAGCTCCTGATCTTGCCAGTCCCAGAGACTCCCGCCGAGGCACAGCCAGACTCGAGGGAGAATCAAGGCAGCAATTACAGGACTTAAGCTAATATGCCTTAAAGTTATCACTGTGGGCAAATGTGATCATCCTGGTTCTTGCCAGGTGACAAAACAGGCATTTTAAACAAAGCATCTGATTATAATAACTCAGTTTCCCTGAAGCCTGATGTCTTTGAAAGGAATCTCACTCCTTCAAGGGGAAAAAAATCTGCCTTAAACATCTGGCCTTTATAATAAGCTTAAATAGTTAAAATCTGACAGTTATAAGCAAATTAAAATTAGCCACAGAATGGGAAGAACAAGGCAATTGTAGCAGTAAACAGTTGGCAGTTTTGTGCATAATTCTGTGCTTAACTTATTTACTTTATTTTTTCCATGCATTTTTAAAAGGAAGACTTTCTTTCCTCTGTATCCTTGAGACAGTCATACTTCTGATGCCAGCTTCCCAAGTTAACGATGCTGGAGCCTCTCACGTTGCTGTGACGAGAACATTTGTGAACACATTGTCAAAAGACTAATACTAGAACAGAAACCACAAATTGGCAACCAGTTATTTTTATTTCAGTGGGTTCTTCGTGTCACCTGGAGACTATTTAGACAATTATTTGCCTGGGCTAACATTGTGTTTAAAAATAGCATTTGTCTAGTGCCAACTCATTTTAGAGTTGGGTACAAATATTGAGACAACCCCCCAGCTGTTATTGCTTGTGCTGCTAATTTGAGGTGTCAGCTCAGAGCTCTGCTGCTCTGTGTCAGTGAATAAGGCCCCTTGTGAGATCATTATGTTTTCTAACAGTGCCGAGTAACGGATTAATCAGTGCAGCATCAGTTGCTTTCATTATCTGCCCACATGGTAGTTGTGGGCTTTAACTTAAACAGTCTGTGGTGAGATCAAGGAATTGAGTGCAAGAGGCACTCGGGACTCACCACAGCTCACAGGAGATGCAGTTGAGTTTTGGACATTGCCTAACAAGCAAACCTTGGATGCCTTTAAAGTCGAGGGTGACTGCACTCACTGCTGAGGGATGGAGTGCCAAAGCCACTTTGCTTTTTCATCAGAGCCCATAAGAAACAGTAAATATTTAATTCAATGCAAATTCCTCCTGACCTGTGTGAGAATTAGCTCCTTACAGCTATTGGAAATATAGCTCCTTTTGCCCTGCAATCTGAAAGTTAATTACAAACATTAATTATGGCAGCATATAAAATTAAAGTCTTGGGTTTATTACTAAATATAGATTTAGATTCACTTTTTGGAATTGCTGCTGTTAGTTATATTGGGTGCTGTGTGAGGGCTGGAGGGGGTTGGAAGTTGTCATTCACTGTCCCTCCCTGGGGCAGGCCCATCAAATCCCACACCATTCCTGACTGGGATTCATTCAGTATTTTATCTCAGGCTTCCCTGCTGTTGGTGGCACGCTCTGTAACAGCTCTTTTCTGTATTTTTCCTGTTCTTATTGTAAGAAACATTTCCCCTATATCTAATGAAAGTCCCTCTTTGTGAAATTTAAACCTGTTACTGCTTTGCTTCACCCTTGTGTGAATACAAGGAACAGAGGATGTCTTTTCCCTTTGCAGTGGTATTTTATGTAGTAGAACGGAGGTTTAAAAGTAAATGACATGAATCTGCTAACACAGAGGTCTAAGGTACTGGCACTGTTAGTGCTAAATTATGCTGCTGATGCAGTCTCCCAAATTGATGTTTTGTCTCTGTATTTCAGGCAGACCCTTAGATCCTCCTCTTTATGTGCATAAATACTGATGGGGATGTCTCATCTTGCATAGGCTCAACAGTTTCAGCCCACATGTACACTGGGAAAAGATTCCTTCACTTTTATTTAGCAACACTACACACACAGACACACCCCAAAGCGTTGAGGTCTTGGAGAAGTCATGTTTTTGGCACTGCCAGGGACAGAGTAGTGTTGTCTTCTGAGCTCCACTGGCAACTTAGGCAGAGCTCTTCAGCCTTTTTTTTTTTTTTGCATCACTTCACCCACTTCTGAGTAGAAGTAACATTATCAAAAAAACTATTAACATGAGAGGCTTAATTATGCTTGGAGATGCCTTGGTTAAGTGCGAATAAATTTCCTGGTCTCATTTAGGGGATGTATAGTTGCACTGGGGATGGGAGCTGGGAGCCGTGGCAGTTGTGGGAGCAGCAGTGCTGGGGAGTGTGACAGTAATTCACTCCTGGGAACGCCACCAGCCTGCAGACACTCCATTTGTAGCTCTCCATTGCATGCACATGGATAATAATCTTGCATTAGGCCCAATTACATGGTGTTGTGGACACACAGGGCGGGGATTACACACACAGCCACGAGCAGCCCGTGACGGAGCAGAGGGGTAATTGGAGGAGACAGAAGGAAATGTGAGCTGTTAGTGCCACCAGGGCTGCAGGGCCTGCTGCAGCTCTGCCCCACCAGAGGAGAGGAGACAGAAGGAAATGTGAGCTGTTAGTGCCACCAGGGCTGCAGGGCCTGCTGCAGCTCTGCCCCACCAGAGGAGAGGAGAGAGAAGGAAATGTGAGCTGTTAGTGCCACCAGGGCTGCAGGGCCTGCTGCAGCTCTGCCCCACCAGAGGAGAGGAGAGAGAAGGAAATGTGAGCTGTTAGTGCCACCAGGGCTGCAGGGCCTGCTGCAGCTCTGCCCCACCAGAGGAGAGGAGAGAGAAGGAAATGTGAGCTGTTAGTGCCACCAGGGCTGCAGGGCCTGCTGCAGCTCTGCCCCACCAGAGGAGAGGAGAGAGAAGGAAATGTGAGCTGTTAGTGCCACCAGGGCTGCAGGGCCTGCTGCAGCTCTGCCCCACCAGAGGAGAGGAGAGAGAAGGAAATGTGAGCTGTTAGTGCCACCAGGGCTGCAGGGCCTGCTGCAGCTCTGCCCCACCAGAGGAGAGGAGAGAGAAGGAAATGTGAGCTGTTAGTGCCACCAGGGCTGCAGGGCCTGCTGCAGCTCTGCCCCACCAGAGGAGAGGAGAGAGAAGGAAATGTGAGCTGTTAGTGCCACCAGGGCTGCAGGGCCTGCTGCAGCTCTGCCCCACCAGCCCCATCCCCCTTGCTTTGCTGCTCTGTTTCAGTGTCTCACTCTCAAAACCCAGGTTTATCACACAGGGAGGTAACCCAGCACCACCTTTTCACAACGTGTTGAGAGAGTTTTGAGTGGGAAAAGGAACTGAACATCGTTGTTTAACTTAGAGTGAAGCCCACAGACACATGGAAGCCTGTGCTGCCGAAGAAGGGCAGGAGTTTGTAGGATTCCTGACATCAAATCCTGTGTATTAGAAGCCTGGAAAGAATCTACAGTGCCCAAATATAAAAGGAATTCAAACCCAGCAATAATCTAGTACATGAGCTGGTGCCTTTGCAGATTTCTTTCTCCATTTACCTATCAGTAACTGAGTATTTCTTTCTAACTGAGAATTTTGCAAGTTCTGTGGTGTCCCGTGGTCAGCCCAATGTGACACAACAGCAGCCTGGTGTGGATCAGAAACCCGAATGGCCAGCACAGCAGGCCTCTAGTAACTATGGGAGACACTTATTAAGCCTCAGGGAAAAGTGTTTTCTCAGTTTGAATTAAGTTTGAATTAAAATTTCTCAGTTTGGTTAGCTGTTTTGCTAATCAGCTGCAGAAGTGGAACAGGAAAGGAAACCAGTCCCTGTTACTGAGAAGTAGCAAAGGGCATCTTCAGCATCCAACAGGTTCTTCCCTGCCCCTTTCATTTGAATCTGTTCAGGTAGAAAACAAGAAGCATCACTGTGGCTGTTGTACTGTACTGATGCACATTACGAAAATGCCTTAGAAAATGGACATCTGCAAAGTGTTTTTTCCTTTTTTCAATGATAAACTAGGAGACCAGAATTTTTTTTTTAAGCGCTGGATTGTAGCAGGTGATATTGTCATCAGTGTTGTATGTTAAACAAAAAAAACCCCAACCCTTCTGTGTATTTTCCCACTTGAAGTATGGCTGGAAAACGTTAGGACAGTCACTATTTTACTAAATAGTTAATGTTTCAGGTATTTCTGTTGTGTTGTGTAACATTTTCTCTCAGAGAAGATCCTCTTGGTACTAAACCAGAATAGAGCATGTGGGTATGTTGTCATGAAAGTATTACTTCAGATGAAAAAATTGACAGGCATCATGATGTTTATTATATGCTCTTAATTATATTAATTGAATTCTAAGAAGGGAAACAAAATCTCTGTGTAGTCTGTGATTTACAGAATTGAGATTGAATATTGACCTCACAGCCTGAGATTTCTGCTCTCTGAATTAGTCCAAGGGGCCTGAAAGGGTGCTTAGAGTTTCTGAGTTTTTAAAATAAAATACTTGTACTATTAGTTGGGTTCAAAATTTAAGTAGTTTCCTTTTTTCCTCAATATCTCTGCCATAAAATTTGTGTGATCTCCTCTAGCATTAGAAGTATCATTTTTTTCTGACTCTCATCAGTCCTGTATAAGAAGGTGGAATAAAGTGTAAAGACTAACGCATAAATATTATTGAAAAAACCAAAGACATGACAGTCGTTTCTGCAGGTTGGTGATTTTAATGTAATTGCACTGAGTCTGGAATTAACAGCTCTGTGTCAGGGAACTGCAGTGGTGTTCATGAATTTGGAGCAAGTCAGAAGAGGGTAAAGATGCAACTGCATGGAATTAAATTTGCACCGAAAGTTTGAGTAAGGAGATGAGTAATTGTTTTCAAATTGTGACAGGATTGCAGACTGAGCACTCTTTCCTTTAGGAAAATTCTGATTAGTAGGGGCTATAAATCAGCTTTACCCTTCAGAAGGAAGAAGGCAGCTCCACGTGTGCCTGTAGCCAGTTTGGGCGGGCGGCAGAGCAGTGAGTTAGGAGAGCAGCTCCTCTGGGGCTGTAAATTGAAGTCTGTGGGACTCTGACAGTTCACAGTGGTGGAGGATGTGCCACCTCCGAGGCTGCTGATCTCACGGTATGCATCTTCCAAGTAGTCCTTGGAGGATCCTTAGGACTGCTGCAGTCTGCTTCTGCTTACCCTGCAAGATCTGACAAGGATCACAGCCCAAGGTGGGAAGTTGGCTGGCATAAATAATATTGTCTATAGCTCCAGTTTCCTGATTCAGCATTTTGGATGTGAATAGTTTACAGGGAGAGGACTTCTAAATGAGAGGACAGTGCTTTTCCTAGGGACATGTTGGGTTCTGGAAGAGGTGGGAGGTATATGGCTGAGGACCACTCAGCAGAATATGTTTCCCCGTATGATGCTGGAAGAGTCAGAAGATTATGGAATTTCTATTTCTTAGAGCTTCTTGGTATTTACAAATCTCTTTCTATGGATTTGAATATTGGGTGGATTAATCTGAGGCTGGGACCCTGGAGCATCCAGCAGACAACTGGAGCATCATTTATATTTTCCCTTAATGTGCTAAAAATGCTGCTGTGTTGTGTGTTCACCTGTCAGGACACATCTCTTATAAAATCATAGCTGGGAAGGAATCACGTGCATGATGAAGGGCTTTGCAGGGTGTCTCTGGAGTACATGTCTACCTGAACAGGTTCCCATTCCAGAGTTCCCATTGCCTGGGAGCTGAGAGCTGTGCAGCCAGAGCAGCAGGGTTAAATTCCTGCAGCTCCAGCTGGGCTGTAGTGCAGACAGTTCACTGGCAATTAGTGCCCTTTGCAGTGTTTGGCCTCCTCTGTTCTGAAATAATTGCTGTTATCATAGATGTTTTATTGCCTTCATTATGGTTAACATTTAAATATCAATGAAATAGTATTCTACTAAGTCATCTGAGCAGTAGCTGTCTGCTAGAGTTATCCCTGAAATTTGTGTTTAAGGAGAATATTAATTCAGCACTGATTTAGGATTCTTAGAAGGAGGGTGATATATTTGTCAATGAACTATGGGAAACCTTTGCTTATTTGAAAATAAGCAAATATTTGAAATCTCTGCAAAACCTGAGCCACTCTCATTTGATATCTTGTGAGCAGAAACGCTCTGTGATTGGAATAATGCTTTGTCTGTGAAATACAAATATTTTAAGAACTTCTAAAATATTTTTGAATCGTCAAGTCAGACAGTAATGGGTGACCTTTCTGCATGCAGATGAATTGCACTGGGAGACAGGGATGTGTTCTCTGCCCTCAGTGCAGAAGGAAGCTCACTGTCACAGCCTGTTCTGCCTGAATCCAATCCACATCCTTTAGAAATCAATAGAAAAATCTCCCTTGAATTCCTATGGCCCCCAATGACTCCTGTAGTGCCACATGTAACTGATTCAGACCTCAGCTACGTATGTGATTTCATTTTTGTGAGCTGATTTTACATGTGGCTTTTATTTATCACTGCATACCTAAAATCTTCCATCCAAGTGCATAACTCATTTTAATGGAAAGGGCAACTTAGGCAGAGGGTTGCCTCAGAATTATATTTTTATGTTTACAAGAAAAAAAAATGGTGGTGCAATTATAAATTCCATTTCTGAGCCCTGTTAGAACTTCCCAACATGTAAAGAGCAAACACACACAGATACTGAGGGGTGGGTGTGTTGATGTACGTATTCATGCACTCTCAGTGGGTTTGTTCACTTTCTGAAATTGTTGTACAGGCTTGTTTTGGCTCATTGGCCACAAAACACTTTGGTTACATCACTGGGTAAATAAGGTAATGGAGCACTAGCAGTTGTATGGCAGAGAGGTGCATTTGCAGCATGGAATGTGCCCCAGTGGGATGTGAGTGGTCACTGTGACCTTAGCAGGGCTTGAGAGGCAGTTTCAGCCCTGCAGAGGAGCACTGGTGCTCGGGGTGCTCCTGCCAGCACTGCAGGCACAGAGCAGCAGAGCCCTGCAGGCTGGGAGGCACAGCTGGCAGACTGGCTGACAGCTCTGAGAGCTGACTTCCAGCTCTCCTGCTGAAGTTGACAGTGTTTCCCTCTTCATCTTGTCCTTTAAATTTTTAGTAGACTGCCTTTGAGTCCTTGCATATTGAGAACCTGAATCCACAAACCCAGGAGTTTGTACACCCACTGATCCCAATACTTGGCTGTGTGTTTCCTGTCCAATTTTTAATATCTTCGAGTTTTCCAGAGGGTCTGGAATGAATACTACACGTTGTACTATAAGTTATCATGTGCTAAGACTGACAGCTCTTATCAGCCTGGTGTGTGAACACGTGTGACATGACTGATACAGATCTCTGGCAGCAGATCTCACATGCACATTCCAGATTTTCAAAACTCTGCTTTTACTGACGTACCTCTCTCTGCTCACAGATTTGGAAAGGAAGGGTAATTTTCCTCTGTTGGTGCATCTTGCTGTCATGGGAATGTCAGCCCCCAAGCTGGCTCCAGATTGCCAGTGCACCCATCTGGTGCAGCACCGTGCTGGAGCACCAGCTCTGATCCTGCTGACAGAGTGCTTGGGTGCTGTCCTGCCAGGATGCAGCACAGCAGCAGCACCAAAACATGGTGCCAGTGTCAGAGCTGCTGCCACCCTGCTCCTGAGTCTGCCTGTGCAGAGCCAGGGTTCCCTGCAACCTCCTGCCTTTGCCAATGTGTGTGTGTCTTCCTGCGTACCCAAAACCCAGTCTTGATAGGGTAAAATCTAATCAGCTGTAATCTGCTGACGCTTTAGATTATGGCTCTGCCAAGGGATTTCTAGGCAGAATTGTAAAAATGTTTTTGAATTGGCAGATGACCAAGAAAGAGAGTTAACTCCTGGAAAACTTTTCTAGAGCTTTTGATTAAATGTCCTGTGTAACTACATGACATTGGAACAGCTAAATCGTTCAGTGAAGGATAACACACCATTAGGTTGCTTCAGCAGGTATTTTCTTCAGCATATACATAACCACACAAAAGCACTGTCTCCTTCCAAAGTGACCCTGTGGAATTCTGTGCTCTGTGTAGAAAGCAGAGGTTGCTCCCTGCCCTGGTGCTATGGACACCACACGTTTCAAATGGGCAGTGGCAGGACTGGCCATGCTGGGACACAGAGTGGTCACCGGCCCTGTCCATTCTCAGGACAAACTGGGCTACTGTATTTGCAGATTTGGTGCACTTGCAGCATGGCAATTATGCCCTCTTGAAGTGCTTTCCATTTCCTGTGCCATCTTGATAAACTTTATAGCTTCTAATTTGCTGGAGAGCCATTGATATAATTAGGAGCTACACAAATGGGAGCAGCACACTCAGCTGATGGTAATCGAGGCAGTTCATTCTTCCTGAGAAGCTCTGAGGGGGTCCCTCCAGCTGCTGAGATTATTTTCTCTTCAGGCTCAGCTTTGATAGAGCAGCAGCAATCTGTACATGCCTGGGTCAGGACATGCTTTATTTCAGGCTGCTCCACTCCCCATATATTTTTTCCTAGGGAAAGGGAGGAGAGGGAGCCCATCCATCCCTCCCTGTGTTTCTGAGGAGCAGTGGGAGCTGTCTGGCCGTGTCAGTGGGCTGTGCTAACAAGCCTGTGAGTGCCAGCAGCTCTTTTGGGCACAGTGAGCCCTCTGCCTGCTCTGCCCGGGTCTGATGTCCCCCACTCGGGCTGCACCGGCTTTCCAAACAAAGTGGCAGCTGGACTGGCAGGTCTGGATCTGTTCCAGTAGTTGATGAACACTCCTCTCCTGTGCCCCTGGTTCCCCAGACATGCTGAACAGTGACCTGCAGCCATCCTCACGCTGCTGGTGGTTGCTTTCCCCAGGCAATATCTTTCCTGTTGTGGCACAAGTTGTCACAGCTATCGGGGAGTGTGCCTTCCTGCTCGCAGCCAGGCACATTTATTACCAAGAATTTTAATGGGTTGTTTCTGTAAATAGTGTGTTGGTGAAGAAATGCAAATAATTGATCAATCTATTGTTCTCTTTTCTCTCCTAACAGTACCCTCAACAACAACAACATCACCCGCATTCCTGTCACCAGCTTCAATCACATGCCAAAGATCAGGACTCTGTGAGTAGGATCTTCTGATATTATAATACATTACTGATGCTGCAAGCCAACTTTTTGGCTGTTTGTCATCTGTGATAATGTCATTTGAATCCCTCAGGCTGCCTCAGGGACCTGGGTGGCTGCAGGGCTGGGGAGCCCTGGTGAGCCTGGGCAGGGCTGTGAAGGGGGCGGGTGCCCACAGTGAGAGCCACTGGTCTGGGTTTGCCCAGCATTAAATAAGAGTCAGTTTTATCAAGAGTTTGTATTGACCCGGAAAAGAAACCGGCTTTTTTTTTTTCCCCCCCATGGGAAAATTCATAATGTGAAATGTGTTCCAAGCTGGAACATCATCAAGATCATAAAAACTGCTCAGATGGATCAAATTACTGAATTTTGTTAATATCCTGTGTTTAAATCCCATTTATGCTTTTCAAATTCAAAATACTAATTTCTGAAACAAGGCATTTTTAAAGGACATGAAAAAAGCATCTTTCCAGATACTTTCTGAAACAAAATGTCATTTATTCTGATGGATTTTTTTTATAAAAGCTTCTCTTATATCAAATCCATTTGTTTTTGAGCTGGATGCCATTGCACTGGAAAAGCTCTGTTCTTTAGTAGATCAAAATACAAAGACTGTGAAATTAGACTAAGCATTTGTATAATTTAGCTATAGCCTACCAAAACCATTTTCTTTAAGTAAATTATTCTTTAAATTCCTTTAGGGAATACACAGCTTCAGGAGAAGTCACGTCTAAACAAAGCATCCCTGTTTTTCCTCCAGATTCTCAAACTCATCCAAGATGTATTTAATTTTAAAGGCAAAGAAAAGGAAATAGTAGCTAGCCTGAAAATTTTCTCTGCCACTTAAAAAATACAATACTTTAAGGATGCTATGCATGCATATATAAAATCATATTAAATAATTTAACAGAACTGAAGAAAAATGGCTCTTACTTATGTCAATCCCTGGAAGATAACCTCTGACTTAAATTTACATTCTTTATCAAATGATGACATTATTAGATCTTAATGTAAGTAATTAAATGGAAATGAGATGTTTGTCTTTTAGAAGAGAATGAATAAAGAAGATAAAGGTGTAGAGTTAAGGTTCCTGGGGCTTTGCCTTTTCCTATTCAGTCACAGTGGTCCAGAAAATTTGCCTGGCTTTTCCAGATTAGCCAGTCTTGTCTGTTAGCAGAGCTCAGTGCCTTCAGCGCCTTCTGCCATTTTCCTTTTAGTTTAATTTCAGAGATGGCTTTGTATATAGCTCCCAGGAGACTTACACTGACTAATCCCCCTCTGCTGTAATTAAGGGGGAAAAAAAGAAAAAATAAAGGGAAGGAAGTCATAAATAGGATTTATAAAGGGAAGCTTTTCTATTGAATTCTGAGAGACACGTTTTATAGAACATGAATGCTGACCCACTCTAAAAGGATTTGCTGGAAATTTAATTTAGGGTCTATGGATAAAAGGGCAACTTTAGCAAACTTGCATTTGTATTCATTCACCTGATGCTCTGTAAAGTCAGTTTCATCAGTATCTAGTGACAGGTTTCAGTCTCCAAAGACTGCCAAATAACACTCAGTACCCCTAGCAGGTCTATATAGGAATTTGCATAAAGATACTATTTGGGGGAAGATGTTAATATTCCCTAGAGCCTCTTGTTAGAAATGGATCATGAATGATGTTCCTCACAGCTTGCTGACTCTACTGTTTTCTTAAAAAATGGTCATCAGTGTGTCCACCTTCTCAAATAGCCTCACACTTAGATGTGGGTTTTTTTGGAAGTTTTTGTAGGAAATCCCTGGTCTGAGTGTTCCTTAGGTAGGGATGAGCCCTTTTTCTCATCAGCTGAGGCCCAGTGCAGTGTGGACAGTGTTTTCCTGGTGTGTCTGTTTTACACCCTGGTGATATCCATTAGCAGGACATTTGGGGATGCTCCTGCTGCAGCTTCGTGTGCTCTGATGGTTCTGTGAATAAATGGCTTTTCTTCACGGCTCTCAAATCAATCTGCCCATTGTAGAATAGAGAAGAAAATATAAAAAGTATATTAACTTTAAACATGACCACTCAGGGGAAAGGGAAAAAAAAAGGGTAAAATACCAGGAAGTTTTGAAGCATTTGAAGCATTGAAGAATTCTTTACTAAAATCAGCTCTTCTGTGCTAAGGTTTTTTAGTTAACTGTCTTTTCTGTTCTTAAGTTTCATCGATTTTTAGCCTTGATTGGAAGTGACAGGAATTAGTTTTTATTGATCTGCTTTCCTTTGCTTGAAACAGCTTTATTTATTATAAAGCATATTCCCTCTACCTATTTGCTTAATGGTAAGTGTCCTGTTGTCTCTGCATCTGTGAATTGCTGCTGAGACAGGTAATTACATTATTTCTTTGAATTTTTTTATTTAAGGGTAAACTGAAAGTCTGCAAAACCACTTCAGCATTTTTTGTGTTCACAGGACATTGCTTTATAATGCTTTTGAAGTACTGTGAAAAGTCTTCTTGAGGCTATATTTAATAATATAATTATCAAAAATATATTCTGATACGCTGCTTTGTTAAGATTGAGAAGGTCTCTAAATGATCTCCTCTCCAAAGCAAACCATGGAGTAGCTGCACAAAAAGGCTTGGGAAGAGGACAAGGAGGGCTCTGCTGAGGCAGAGAGGTGGTGGTTTGCACTACTGAAACACAGATAAATCAATGTAGTGGGGAAAAAAAAAACAGCTCACAGAACTGGAAAACTGCCTAACCCTAAACGTTTTTGTGAAATTGTGCTTTCCTCACTCATGGCTGCATACAGAGGGTGCAGGGAAAGGCATGGGATGAGCTCAGTTCCAGAAGGAACATGATCCTGGGTATTGTTGTTGACTGCTGTGGTGGGAAGGATGAGACTCTGAGGACTTCAATGAAGTGCTGCCTCTTGTAGGTTACAACAAAGTCTTACTTAGGATGATTTCTGGCTAGATGATGTTTATGTATTTATTTGTTCTTCAACAAAAAGGCAGATTAATGGTTCATAATAGCCAAACATTTTACTCGAAATCTAACTTACTGCAGCTTCAATTAAATAGCTTCACAATCCCTAAACTCAAGGTCTTTTAGCCATCCTTGTCGAACAATTACATTTTCCAGTGCTCCCAGGAGATTAGTGTTTTCCATCTCTACAGGATAAACTCTTAGTTCCAGATTTGTGGGGTTTTTTTTTTCTTTATTGTGGCTGTCCACCCCAGACATACAAATCTGGGGACTGTCAGCCTGGGCGCCACTGCTGAGCTGAGCTGAGCTGCTGCTGTGCTGTAAGGACAGCTCACAGACAGACATTTAATTTCTTCGGAGGATGGACAAGGCTAAATCCGGTGCACACCACTTGTGTGCCTGTAATATTAGTGAATAATGCTTTGTCTAACCATTTCTGACAGGATTTTTAATCTGGTTCATCGTTTCATTTGGTGCAACACTGCAAATGCATGAGTCATTACAGGAATGAAATAATTTATGTCCTGGACTTTTGTTTTGACCTAAAGTTTGGTAGCTATTTAAATGACCAGATTTTTTCCATGAACCCATCATCATTTTGCAGATGTGATAATGGTTCTGCAAGTCCCTGGTGCCAGGCATGGAGCAGGCTGGGCGGGGAGCTGCCCATGAGTGGATCTATTATGAGCTGAAAATTCCTTGTAGATCCTTTATACTTGTGGTAAATTACTACAGGAAAAAGACCATTGATGAACTTGTTCAGGCAACACAGGAACAGAAATGGCATCAGTAGCCTCTGATGTTTTATTTTGCCTGTCTTTTCCCAGAATATTCTGAGTTGGAAGGGACCCGTAAGAGTCATCAAGTCCAAGTCTTCAGTGAGTGGCCCATACAGGGATCAGACCCATGACCTTGGTGTTATTCACACCATGCTCCAAACAATTGAGCTAATGTGGAGGGATTCTCTCTCCCTCTCTCCACCTCTCCCCAAAGGAGAGAAAAAAAGGGAAGAATCACTCATCATCCTGTTCTTCATCCTGGTCCTCATGTTTAGACAAGCCATCCTTTTCATTCACTCAGAGCTGTCACATTGATGCAGCTCTTTCTGATACGAAATCACAAGCAAAGGGATTACATGGAGCAATCTTAAATTTTGCATATTTTTGTCTCTAGAATGGCCAGCTGTATATGGATCACCACTGAGCTTAATTCTTCCAAAACATTATCAATAATAGCACAAATTTATATCTGACCTTTGGATACAACTCCATGGCAATGAGGGCAGTCAAGCCCTGGCTCATCTGTAAGCCAGAACGTGCAGTGATCCCGCTGAAAGGGCAGCAGAGAGCCGGGCAGGCTCTGTGGATTGCTCTCTTTGTGGCTTTATTTAAGAAGCTGGAAGTAACCAGGGGTTTGCTGTGTGTTTTGCAGGCGGCTCCACTCCAACTTCCTGCACTGCGACTGCCACCTGGCCTGGCTGTCGGACTGGCTGCGCCAGCGCCGCTCCATCGGCCAGTTCACCTTCTGCCTGGCGCCCGGCGGCCTGCGCGGCTTCCTCGTGGCCGAGGTGCAGAAGAAGGACTTTGTCTGCTCTGGTAATGGTGCCACTTTCTCCTTTATCCATCAGCTGACAGCCTCGTATCGCCGTTCCCATCAAAAATCCCGAGTGGAAAACGGCTGTGTCGTGTTTGAGTGCAAACAACAGCGATCCTGTTTGGTTTTGTCATTGCTAAACTGTATGGGAGGAGATGGAATTGTGGGGTTTTTTCAGCTTTGTAAGAATTATTGGATTCCAGTTAACAGTTCGGTTCTCAAATTACTTTTTCTACTTTAACATTGCCAATGATATCAACATAAGAAATCAATTAAGTGTGGATAATTTGGTATTTCTCAAGGGAAAAGCTCTACAGCTGACTGGAATACAAAAGAAAGGAAATAGAAAATGCAAATCTGTTGAGTCTGTTGACAAGTGATTGGACTTTAGAACACGAGGAGCAGATTTTATCCCAGGGACTGAAACAGGATTCTTAGGGAGCCAATGCACTTTGCTGTTATACAAGTTTCCACGCTGATAAATGGGGCTGATGATACTCACAAATCATGTGTCTGTATGTTGGGCCTATTCATCAACTCTCTGGAACTGCACCTGGCTCTTGAGTGATAGAAATACATTTTCCTAACAGGAGAAGAAAAAGAACAAAAGAAAAAAAAGACAAAAAGTGGAAAAAGAAATCTCTGAGTTGTGTCGAAAGGAAGGATGTGGTGGAGGAGAGGCATGGCAGTGTGTATGCTGTGGGAAAAAAGATACCAGACATAAGTTTGGAGGTAGTTTGCAGCCCCAGTGGTGACACAGGGACTGTGTTATGGAGATGATGTGAGTCTGAATATTGATAGACTGCGAGCCTTGTGCTGTTTTGTTCTTAATCTCTCACAGCCCGTGAGCCCTAAAGCTTTATCCTGTGGGTACGTGGATTGGCTGATGGAAATACAGAACTGCTTGTGCTAGAAATGTTTTAGGAACACCTTTTTCTATCATTCCATTTACATGTGACCAAGTAAGAGAAACAGATGCACTCAGAGAAGAAAGGTTTGACCCCACTCAACCATGGTTAATTAATGCCCAGCCCTAGAGCTGTGCAGAAGTGTTAGGGCATGTGGGAAATGAGGCTGTGCATAGTGCTCGTTGAGACATGATATTTGAGAGTGCTGAGCAGCTTCTACACTGTTGTGGAGATGATACCCAGAATATCTGATAAGTTACACCAAAAGTTTAACTAAAAAAGAAGTTTAGAAATGTAACAGTCTTGGGAGAGGAAGGATAAAAGAAATGGATAAATGAATTAAGCTATTAGCAGAAGCTAATTTTACCAAAGAGGCAACCACAGCTTTTTTTTTTTCTCATGAAATGAAGTTTTAGATGGAGCATGAGTTCAGCTATTTGGATTTATGATACAGTGAAGTGGAGGAAAATGAGTTGTTTAAGTCAGGAGAAGAGATAATAATTGCTGAATGAGAAATGTAATGTGAACAGAGCTCATTTAAATGGGGTTGTCTGTGCAGACTATGACTTCCAAAAGTGACAAGGTTTTTAACAGTTGCCTCTTGGACCAAGAGGATATAGGCATTCTCTCAAGATTTGCTTCCTTTTGTAAAAAATATAAAGTCATGAAAACTCAAGGAAAGAAATTTTCAGTGAGACAGTCCATCAACTGTATCCCTGTAACTCCCATTTGGGAAATGAAATGAAATGTACTGAAAAAGAAATTCATTTGGAGAGCTCATTTTAGTGGCGGATTTAGCTGAGAATTCAGCTTGGTACATGCTAGTTCGACAAAAACCTACATGGACAGCTAGTTTAAAGAGGATATAAATCTTCCCTTCTCCTCATTACAGTTCTTATATCTGATTTTACAGCATAATTTGTTAATCTGTGACTATGAAGTCAAACTAGGACAGGCGGTGAAGAGTGAACTGAACTTGTCCCTCTGCAAAGGAATTTTATAGAAGTTGAGGTTATATGAATTACTGTTACCAGCCTTGAGCTGGCAGGGAGAGCCACCTTTGCATCCCAGTTATGAAGAGCTGAAATATAAAGTGGTGAACTGCTCTGTTGAAGTATAGGCTCATAATGTCAAGCACTTGTGTTTTTATGGCAGTGGGAATATCACAACAGCGAAAAAACCCTCAGCTTTTCCCCCTGTGAAATGGGCTTCATCACAGCATTCCAGTTCAAAACTGGTGCTGCTGGATGCTTCAGAGGAGAAAGAGTAGAATCCTAATTTGGGGAACGAAGAAACACAACATTGAAAAACTGACTTCTTTTCATTCTTTGAATCCTATGCAAAAATAGTGCTGTTTTATAATTCTAGGACAAATGTTCTTTGGAAACAGATTTTGAGTGCTACATACCAAACTGGAAAAGAACTGAAACAATGATAGAGAAGTGCCATAAATAGAACGCAAATTGTTGGATTCCCTCTGGACATGTCCTGCACCGTGGTGTTTATAAGCATTAGGTGCCAAGTCTCTCCAGATAATGTTGCTGAAGTCAGAGTTATGTTCAGGAATATCGAGGTAAACTGAGTCATACATGTGTAACATTGGTGTCAGTCTTTCAAAAATGTTGTTCAGCTTGTTCATACAACTTATAAAAAACCTGGTTCAAATGGTGCTTGCAGCTCACCTGTGAGCAGTGGAGAAGCTGTTCCAGGTTTCCCTTGTTCGAGCATTTGGCTCAGAGCGAGAGGTGAAGGTGCAGGGTTCTACCATGCACAGTTGCCTGGAGAAAGGTTTGGAATTAGGTCTGGTTGGAGTTGTGTTACTGAGGAGAAGGGGAAAGGTCAGGGACAGGAGGGAGGGGGCTGGGACTGGATGGCCCCACACATGGGAGGAGAGTGCCAGGTACTGCTGGTCACCCACCAGGGCCTTCTGGCTGGCTCCTTCAGCAAGCTGTCCCCTCCTGGCAGGACAGTGTCCCCTCCAGAGCCACCCCTGACGGAACAGCCTTGCTGGGCCTTTGCCTTCGAGGCCATCTGTTCCTGGAGAAATCTGCACAGACTCCTCCTCCTGCACGCGTGGTTACGCAGCTCTGGGATGCCTTTGGTGAGACAGTCTCCTACGAGGCAGGGTGTGTAGAAGGGCAAATTTTGTGGCACCAGAGGATGAGCCCCTTGTTGATGTGCTGCACACAGGTAGTGGGGTGTATTTCACATGGATAGAGGGTGTATTTCACATGGATAGAGGGTGTATTTCACATGGATAGGGGTGTATTTCACATGGATAGGGGTGTATTTCACATGGATAGAGGGTGTATTTCACATGGATAGGGGTGTATTTCACATGGATAGGGGTGTATTTCACATGGATAGAGGGTGTATTTCACATGGATAGGGGTGTATTTCACATGGATAGGGGTGTATTTCACATGGATAGAGGGTGTATTTCACATGGATAGGGGTGTATTTCACATGGATAGGGGTGTATTTCACATGGATAGAGGGTGTATTTCACATGGATAGGGGTGTATTTCACATGGATAGGGGTGTATTTCACATGGATAGAGGGTGTATTTCACATGGATAGGGGTGTATTTCACATGGATAGGGGTGTATTTCACATGGATAGAGGGTGTATTTCACATGGATAGGGGTGTATTTCACATGGATAGGGGTGTATTTCACATGGATAGAGGGTGTATTTCACATGGATAGGGGTGTATTTCACATGGATAGGGGTGTATTTCACATGGATAGAGGGTGTATTTCACATGGATAGGGGTGTATTTCACATGGATAGGGGTGTATTTCACATGGATAGAGGGTGTATTTCACATGGATAGGGGTGTATTTCACATGGATAGAGACTATTTCACATGGATAAGGGCTGTATTTCACACGGATATCAGGGTGTATTTCACATGGATATCTGGGTGTATTTTACATGGATATCAGGGTGTATTTCACATGGATAGGGGCTGTATTTCACATGGATATCTGGGTGCATTTCACATGGATATCTGGGTGTATTTCACATGGATATCAGGGTGTATTTCACGTGGATAAGGGCTGTATTTCACATGGATAGGGGGTGTATTTCACATGGATTACAGGGTGTATTTCACATGGATATCTGGGTGTATTTCACATGGATGGCAGGCTGTATTTCACATAGGTAGCAGGATGTTTTTCTCCTCTCTCCACCACAGCTTTGCCATTCACTGCTACGTTGCTGTGACAAGAAAACAGTGCACTAAGCAAAGACAGTGTCAGCTGAAATACTACCTGTATTCTGGTCTTTGGGAGATGTTTATTTTTATATTCCCTTAGGTAGCAGAGAAGCATCTGGGGGTGCTGGCTTATGCTCAGTACCTCTTAGAGCCTTCCAGTCTTTGCCTGGATCAAACCCAGCTTCCTTCCTATGCTCAGATGTTTCACTGTTGGACTGGCTTCTCCTTCTCTGTCTCTCTCAAACACATTCTCTCTCTCTCTGCCTATTTGTCTGCCTCTTGTCCTCCTCTGACCTCCTTATGATAGTAATTTATTTCGTTTTCCTCTCCTGTAAGTTTTATTATGGCTCTTTGATTTTTCTTCTACTTGCTCCTTACTTACCGAAGTTGAAATTAGTTTACATATTGATCAGTTATGTCAAGTTATAATGTGTTTTCTCACTTGCAACAGCGTGGCTATAAAGCTTTGCAAACAAAGCAGAGGGTTCATGGAGTTATGCCATCAGCAGCACCTTGGTCTTTTCAGGGCTCTCTGTGCAGAAGCCACTGACCCCGTTTGGATTTTTTTTGCAGTGCTGAATCATTCTGGTTTTCCTAAGTATATACATGAGAGAATACCTGTGCATCTAATCAGGAGCATTGTGTCTCGTGCTGTGATCTGTAGCATACTGCAGCTGCTGTCAGATCTGTTCTAGTTTTGGCCAGTAGTTTGATGTGTTTTACAGTGGACATTGTTTACACTGGAGTGTGAAGATTGGGTAAGATTTCTTAAGCTAGACCAGAGACTGATCTTTCTAAGAATTGATGAAATTTATAAGTCTAAAATATGTGAGTTTTAGTACTTTTCTAAGATAGCTTTCGTTAATAATGAAACATGAATTGTAGAGAAGGAAGGTGGATCTACACAATGTTCTCTTTTTATATTCAAAACCATTTTCTTCGATTCTTGATCCTTAGCTCCCATTCTGAGAGTCGCAAAGAATGTAAGGAAAATCAAGATGCGTAATTTGGACTAAATAAGTTAAAATTCAGTCTGAAATACAATCAAGAGAGAAATTATTACCATAGCCAAGTGTTTTCCATCTAAGTAAACTGATATTGATTTTGAGAAAACACTGGATTGAGCCAAATCTCGGTTGAAGATCTAGATTTTCTGATTCGTGTGGTGAGACTGCAGCTGAGGTATAATAAAGAGGAAAAATATGTTAGCTTCCTGCTGCTTCATGCAGACTGGAAGCCCTAATAAGGAAGCAGATTTATTTGTTTGGGTGAGGTCAAACAGTCTTCAAACATAGCTGTTACTGTGGCCAGAGCACGGAACTCAGGAGATTGTCTTGCTCCATTTCCTAATAACTTCATAGCACGTTGCTGAGGAGACAACCAACAATGAGTAGCTAATAAAACAGCACTCTTCAGGCTTAGCATCTCAATGAGAGCATTCAGGAGATGCCAAAGGAGAAGTGCGTGGGGAGGGGAACTCCCCCCATCTGCTGCTGTTTAAAACCTCCTGCAGTCGAGTGTGTGCCCAGGCAGCAGCGGGACAGGAGGCACTGCCAGCTCGGGGACTGGGGCTCCTGGAAGCTGAAGAGGGGCAAGGACTGTCCCTGGAGGTGCAGCTGTGGCTGCTGCAGGGCAGTGGCTCCCGGGGAGGGCTCCTCTCCCTGCATCCATCCCTGCTCATGCACACAGGGGCTGCTGATGGCCCTCGCTTTTACAGAGCTGGATGAGCAACCTGGGAGGAGGAGGAGGAGGAGGAGACCCTTTCCTGTGTCTGTGTGTGTGAAAGGTCGCTTTGTGCCTTGTGGGACACCCTCATTGTACAGCTGGTTTACTGCTTTTATTTGGGAGCTTAACCACTTCATCTGTGACCCCTCTCCAAAACAGTGACCTGTGAGTCGCCTTAGGCACATGGCACCTCTTGTCTCACTGTTCTTGCTTTTTGTCACCATCCACAGACCCAGTAAGTGCTCTCACAGTGGAGTCTAGGCAGGATTTAAAGTGTGTATGACTTATAAAGTCTTGTGGTAAAAACTGCAGTTTAAACTTGATCTTGGGAAATTTTTGTGAAACGCTGATGGAATTTTTGCCTCCTGTTACAGTTTGCTACCACAAACTAACATTAAAATTTAGTCTGAAGAAATATTTCAATACTGTGCATTTGTTAGTTGTTCCTCAAATGAAATTGTATAGGAAATTTGGAGGGATGCTAATCACTATTTATCAGTTTGTTTGTTTTCAGTTTCCATTAAGATTCTCATTACAAATCTAAATTTACTCTAGCACTAGCACTGATGATGTTTCATACTGTAGGAGTTTACTTCTTGACTTACTTAGTATGTAAGATGCCACATATGGTGTTTTTCATTTGGGGGACCATCTTGTGAATCTGAAGGATAAATATGTATTTATTACAGCACTTAATATTTCTTTAAAGACCAAAGCTGAAAATTGGCTTTTAATTACAGTAAATTTAGTTTTATTACAGAAAATGATGTCTTACGTTTCAGTATAATTAGCCTTTTTTTCTGGAACTCTCTTTTCCCCAGAGCAGTATGTATAGGAATTTAATGCTTATTTAATGATGGCAGGTTGGGGTATAATTATTCAGCCATTGAGCTTTTGAACTGTTGCTCTAAAAATAATAACATGATTAGTTTTTATGTTAATGTCCAGAGCTAGTGGTTTGTTTTATTACCAGTTATGTTGGTAGTATTTTGGTACGGAAAAAAAAATGCTTCATGGCAGTACCACAGCTGTGCTTGGAGCTGTTTTACAGAGAGCAGTCGTGGTAAATACAGAGGAACAGGGTTAACTTTGAGAATGTGGACAAGCCTCTGCATGAAATCTGTAGACTTTTTCTGTTTAATACATGTATGTGATTGGCAACTCATTTAGGGATACACAATTAATAAGAGTAATGAGAGCAAGCACAGAGCTGCTTATAAAAT
This sequence comes from Daphoenositta chrysoptera, assembly GCA_013397915.1. Taxonomy (NCBI): domain Eukaryota; kingdom Metazoa; phylum Chordata; class Aves; order Passeriformes; genus Daphoenositta; species Daphoenositta chrysoptera. Next base: position 217,363 of record VZRO01001448.1, on the reverse strand, counting down.
AACTGCAGAATTCTGGAAATTAATGAGGGAGAAGTTCAATGTTGCATGTAAGTCAACACCGGTTTTGTGTGAATTTCTGCCTTAGTGACAGTGAAATTAGTGATGTTACATGGTGGCATTGCACCTGTGGTGGGTTGGCTGCTCACACTTCCCCTCCTCACAGCACTGGGGTGAAACCAGGATCTGCCCCAGCACCTCTTTTCCCCTCTCATTCTCTGACTTGGCTGCTCCCAGGGCTGTTCCTCACAGCTTTTCCCTCTCTCCCTGCTGCCTGGCACCTCTCTGCCCTTTCTCAGGTGCACTCTGACAGAGGCACCAGGGGCTGCACGGGCAGGCTCAGCCCAGGAGCCCAAGGGAAGCAGCCAGAGCTGCCCTGGCAGAGCTGGGCACCAACACCCCGCAGCCAAACTGAAGGGAACTCCTGGCTCATTGAATTTACCCTTTGGAATGGCAGACAAACATGTTTAGCTCCAAAGATCTGTAAGAATTTTATTCTATGATTTCCAGACACCTTAAAGAGCTTCAATGTACCAGGGGCCTCTTGCAAAAGACCAGAGGCAGGGACCCCGGGCTGTCCCAGGAAAGGTCTTTATTTTCCCTGCCTTCCTTAGCATGTTCCAAATGCCAAGGAATCTGGTCCATGGAATCCCAAGGCAGCCCAGGGAAGGGGATGGTGCCTCACTCTTCAGTTCTTGCCCACTGACCTGGAAAAAAGCATTTCCTCGCTCCAGATCTGTCCATGGGGAAGCTCATGACTAGACTGGAGCCCTTGGATGTCATTATCAGGAGACATGTCCCACTGTGCCTGCCATCTCTGAGTAGCTCTGTCAATCTGTAATGCTTCTGACTGGAGGGAATCCCATCCTCCTCCTCTTCCTCCTCCTCCTGAGGAGAGCAGCCTTTGTGCTGAGGCAGGGACAGCCCTGTGCTTGCTGCTGCAGGATGCAGACGGGGCAGAAGCAAAGAAAAACCTGCAAGCAAACAAAATCATGTAGTATTTAAAACATCTTTTCAAATAGCAGTAAATCAAAGCCCAAGAACTAATCTAATTAAAGTACTTCTATCCCTTCCATAGCTGTTTCAAACTTCATCCTGGAACAATGGATCACCTGTTTAGAACTATACTCCCTTCACAGGCTTACAATTGATCATGACCATTATCTATCTTTTCACCTTGTACAGGTGGCATCCTTTCACTTAAATAATTTATGTTCCTCTTCATTTTTATGCTTGAATATATTTATAAGTTCACTGTATTATTTCTGGACCTATTTTTAAATGTCACTTCATATGCACCTTCAAGAGTGCTGATACAAATTGTGGAATTGGCATTAATGAGATGACTGTCCATGGACACCTTTGAGCTGCAGAAGCACTACATCTTTTAAGACTCTCTATTAGAATTTTTTTAGTCTTTGGAAGAGCAGGCAGTGTCCAAACCCAGAGAACCAAATGCACACCAGCAGCCTTCCTTCTGGTGCAGTAGTTGGAAAGTTAAGTTCTACCTGCTTTAGGGTGAACATGCCTGTGTTGACAGGGCTGGAGAAGGACCTTGAGAGAAAGGCTCAGAGAAGACACAGGGTGTAAGAGATAATCTGACTTTTCAACCCCTCCTTTGGGAGGCTTAGGTGGAATAAATTTCCCTGAGAGAAAAACACCTTTATCATAGTTTTATAGATTTCAGTTGTCTCACAGGTTCTGTTTTATTAATCCTTCAGAAGAACAAATTCACCCATTCAACCTCAATTGTTATGGTTGAGGCTACTTCTTTGTTCTACTTTCTTCCATTTTTCTTAGTAGAATTCCATATAATTGTGGTGCTATTATTGTTAATTAAATAATTTCAATATTAGTGCTTTTAGGATAAGACAGTGTGAAGTAAGGTCTGATTTTCAATGGTGTTATTTTACTGATAGATTTTGAAACATGCTAAGCAGGATTTTGTAGAATAAAGTAGGCTTCATTCATTAAGCCAGACTTTTCTTTCAGTGTAGTTGGATATTTCCAGTTTTATTCCTTGATATTTATTTGTAAACTGATTAGTGTTGACTTTTGCCTACAGAACTGTTGTGCTTGTGTGCCATGAATTTTTAGCAGATAAATTTACTGTTTGGGAATGTTCAGCAAAGCAGAGAACTTGAAGCAAATAATGAATATTCATGACTGGCAAGTTTTTGCATGCCATGAACTCAATGGTATTAACATCAATTAGGGGCTTAAGTTACTAACCATAAATCTTAAAGCTGTGCTCAGCAAATAGCATTTGAACAACCATAGATGGAAATATTTGCTTAAACCATTTGCTGCACATTTGTGTAGGATAAACAAATTCGTACAAATTTTGTCCATTAGTGGAATATTTGCCCTCAATAAGGAATGTTAACTTTGCATATGGTCAGTTGTGGTTCCCTTGCCCATATCTCTCTGCAGGACTCTGTGCTCAAATGTCTCTTTAAAATGAGAAGCAGACATCAATCAGGAGCAACACATCTGCTTGAGGTGTTTTAGAATAAATTAGTTCATATCACTGGGAATCTAGTGCAAACTGTGGCTCACGGAGTAATAATTGATTTCAGATACCCCAGCATTGTCAGAACTTCCAATGGGTTATTTAATTACACCCCAAAAGGTCATACTATATCCATGGATCTGCAATACTTGTAGTGTTTTGTTTATTGATCGATAATTTCATTTGTGATATACTCTGAGTGATGTAAAGTCAGCACAGGTTTTTAACCAGGAAGTCCTGTCAGATTTATCTTAAAATCCATTAACATGTTTTACAAATAACTAACGTTTTGCTGGTGGAAAGGAGCTGCTGCAGAGGTGATTGGAGAGGTGAGGAGGTAATAAAACACACTGCTTAGTGTGCTGTAATTGAGTGTCAGTGCAAATGAGATTATTTTCTTTATTTAGTAATTGCAAAATTTATTTTAGATGCCTGTGCCATTTAAACTGTTCATTTATACACCATAACAATTCTATTCTAATTGTAATATTAGTCTGTTTGCTGCTTTTAAAAGAGGCCAATGAGAGACTTATTTGAAAAAAGCATTTGATTTCTCTGTAAACTTCTGGGTCCTAAGTCTCCCCTCCCTTTCCTCTTTTTTCTAACACGTAGTCTGAGACTGTAAATTAAACTGGTGCCAGATATTTACTACCATAATTATTGACACTGTCGTTCCACTGCATCAGGCAAAAAATGAGTAGTAATTTTTGTTAATCATGCTCCTACCCTGGCTTCCACAATTTGTTGTTAGTGTTTTTCTTTCAGCAAAATATATGATTGAGTTGATGTTTTTTATCTCAGAGAAAAATATAATTAACATGGTGAACTAGGGCTGCTGTGTATTATAAAAGATCTGCAATGGCAAAATGACAGATTGTGAGAACAGCTTCAGAAGGGGAATAATATAAATGCAGCTGATTTGTCGGTGGCCATTTCCTTTTGCTGCATCCACGCTGTAAGGAGTTTACTGCACTTGTGAAGGACACAAAGAGAAATCTTGAACTATTTCTGCCTTTTCCATCTCTTTTCTTTTGAAGAAGTATTGGCAGCAAAAGGAAAATTCCTTTTTAGGTTTCAAATACCCTTCTTTAGAGGCTGTGTTGCGTCAGGGCCCTTGATTATCTTTATGCTCATACTCTGCAAACCTATGAAAGTCATACCCAAATTTTATTAACTTTATATTCCATAGCCTACTTAGACTTGTTTTCTTGACCAGACTTTAACAGTTCTCCCCACCAATACAAACCTTAAACTGATTAAACTCCCTTGGGGTTTTTTTGTGCTTTAATTCTATAGATCTGCTAACAATAGATCCTCATTGAAGTGGGGCCGTTAAATCCAAATCAGATTTGAAATTCTGTTTCTAACGTTATTCAAGAAACATTTACCTTAACAGATGATTTTTTGTGTGAGAGCTGATGGAATATGTGCTAGATGCCTGTTGAGTGTGCATGTGCAATACAGTATTTTGTTCTTTGCCGAGGAAACACGTAAGCAAAAGCATTTCATCATAATAATAGCAATTTATACACCAAGTCTTTTTATCATTAAAGTTCTCAGAAATCTACAGTCTAGATCTACTTTTGCTCGTGAAGAAGAAAGAAATGTGCTCATGGTGCTTGGGGGATGTGGTTTAGTGCTGGAAGTGCTGGGTTAATGGCTGGGCTCAGGGGTCTTAGAGGTCTTTTCCAGCCTTAATGATTCTCTGATTCTGCTGCTGCTACCCGCTTTTTGTTCCACAAAGACTTTTTTCCAGCTTTTCTCTCTTTTCTCTCTTTTCAGAAGGCTTTATCCAATTTCCCCTTGCATGCCTGCCTTTGACAGCACTCTGCAGTGCTGCATCACACAAACTGGGGAGGTGCTGAGCTGGGCTCCCCTGAACCTTCTGCTGTTGATTTAGATGCACTGGTGTCAGCAATAGACTCTCAAAGCTCCAGCTGGAAATACATCAGCTTTTTTGATGCTGTGCCCTAAGAAAAAGGGAGTATATTACTGCTTCTCCAACCCACAGTGATATGTTGTGGTGTTATAACTGTGCAAAATGCATTTTTTCCCTGCTACAAAGCCTCTTCAGAAAGCACATCAGATGTGGAGATGGTAAAGGTTGTGTGGAAGGTTTGACCTTGTTGCCAACTTTTTACCTCCCAGAGAACAAGGATTGCTCTGAAGTTTCTTCCTAATTTGATAATTTCTCCCTATCCCTAAAAGCTTGCAATAGCTCGTTTGCACTTGCTCGTGCTTCGTTTTGTTTTGGCCATTGTACCACCAGGTAGGCAGACAAAGAGAAAATGTAAAATGTAGGTGATCAGGTCCAAGAACAAACCTCGTGTTCTCACACAAACACAGCAGAGGGCTGTGTGCATTTTGAAGCAATATAAACCACTTTCGGAAGTAGTCACAGTTAAAATCTTACAGAAACCTCAGACTCTGTGAAAGACAAAGCTGGCAGTGCTGTTGTGCTGCGTGTCTGTCAATTATGCAGGAATTCTATTAATTCACAATGGTGGTATGTGTGCCCTGCATTTCTATGGCCAGAAAACAAACCCAAGAGAGCTGCTTGTCCTGCCTGTTATACATATACACGTTTAATTAGTGAAATTGTTTTTTCTTGTTTAGTTCAAATAGCTACCACTTAACTCCTGTATTAAATGCATGGTCACGTGTTCAGACTGTGTTAAGACAATAATAAGATTTTGAAAGTGAACAAGTCAAAGTTGAGGTTGCCTGATAAATATGAATTTGTTTGCTTGGACCATGTGCGTATGGATTTAGATTTTAATTACATTATTGAATTCTTTTTACAGTAGTTTTTAGCCTATAGGATTCTTCAGAGTGACACTAAAATGGTCTCTGTCTTGAGATGAAAGACTGTTGATGGAAAACTCCTTACCTGCAGCAGTCAAGGTGGTTGGAAAGTGGTCTATAAATGAGACAGGGTATTTTAGCAAAGAGGAAGGATCATTAGGATCATCTGATGGTGAAAGCAGCTGCCCACTCTCATAAAGAATGTATTTGACTCCTGCCCATGCCACAAATTTCCTGCGAGCTCCGTTTATTTCTAGACAGTCACTACCTCTTTAGTGGTATTAAAATCTAATTTCTGGATGCCTGGATTGGAGCTCTGAGGTCTGGTCTGCCAACTCACAGCTCTGACTAACATGAATGAAAGCTATGTTTAAAACACAGGGCTGTGAAACCCAGTTTTCTTCTGGTGTCCTGACAGAAAGTCAGGTGATGACCCAATAAAAATACTTAAAACCCAGTATTTGAATTTGGCAATGTTTCACCCACAGTTGAAGTGGTGATCTTATCCTGAAACTAGACATTGTATTTTAATATAAGGCAGTTCCATCATCCCTGGTTACAAAATAATATTTTGTGTGCTTAAACTAAAGGAAGCTCAGACAAATTGAAATGAATTCTCTTCAGAATGCAACACCTTTCTTACAGAAGGAATGATTTCACAGGAATTGTGTTTTGCTTTCCAGGAGGGCTCCCTCTGCAAGTGTAAAGTCACCTGCAGAAGTTTTCAGCTGATGTCCTTTCAAACTGTATCTGCCTTTAAAAATAATATCTGCCTTTGACACTTAGAGATGCCACTGAATCTCTTTCCTATATTGACTTTTCTGTGCTGTTTACAAGCTTGTGAAAGCAGGGACATGTGTAGCTTTCTATATGAGCTGACACTGCTGTGCAGAGTTAAGGGCTAAGCCAAGCAGGTATGGAGGCATAAATCAAGAGAGAAAATTTATAGGAATGTTGCATTTTTAGAAAAATTTTAATTGTCCTAATGAACATTGGATTGCAAATTGATGCAATTAATTTTATGTTTTTACTTTTTGTCACCTGTAGTTAGAATTCATGAAAGTATCTGTCATGGGTCTTTCCAAGACAAACCCAAGAATGTACAGCTTTGTGAATAGTTTTTCCATGTTTTTGTATGTATTTGTGTTTTGACGACTATGATGTTTTCATTTTTCCAGCCAAAAGGCCAGTCTTTTACCATTTTTGTCACTTCTTACCAGCACAAGCCTTCACATTTAGCCATCTGTATCTCAACATAAAGATACTTGAGGCTTCTTGTGTTACATGTACTTTGGAAATATGACTCACTATAAATAAACCAATAACTGCTACATCTTGATAACCTCAATTAGCATAGCAAACCCATTTTATCTATGGCTAAATGTATGCATATATCAAAACTTTAAATGTAGGAATCATAACCATTTGAGTAAAATTGACATAATTGCTACACTTTCAAAAAAATGTAATGACACATAATTAAGCCTGAACCTAATGAATTGACTAGAATTTGTATAGAGCAATGTCCTCATGCTACACCTTTGCTCTGTGAGTAACTTTGTGTCTGTGTCTAGCTTAAGAAAGGGTTTGAAGGTTTGAACTCATGTTTTTCTAAATTCTTTTTATGTTTTCATTAACTGCATTGTCTAATCTTGAGAAAAGTAGCTTTATATTCCCAGTCTTCACACCATAACAGGTTACCTCATTTCAGAAGTGTAAGTCATCGCTGAGGACAGCCTTCTCTCAGTGTGTAAAAGTACTCAAGAAGTGTTTGTGTAATGGAAACTTCTAGGCAAAGATAACTTTTGGAAATACTACTTGATCCTGAAACTTAATTTTAAAATCTTTGAATGAATTGATATGGGTGATAATGAAGGAGACCAGAGAAGTGTTCCTGAGAGAAAGAGATTGGTGGAGTGGAGACTGAGGAGGAATAAGAACACAGTTGTCTTTTACACGTTTTCTCTGCAGTTGATTTGTAGAATATTATAATCACTTGCAAATAAATTATTACTTTATATAGTAAGAGGATCTGCAAAACTCAGAGCCTGCTGTCTTTTTTTGTTAAAATCTCAGCCAGTCATTTTTTGAAACCATTTAATGTGTTCCTCGTGTGCCAGGTCCCCAGTCCGAGCCCCCGTCGTGCAGCGCCAGCTCCATCTCCTGCCCCTCTGCCTGCACCTGCAGCAACAACGTCGTGGACTGTCGGGGAAGGGGCCTGACAGAGATCCCAGCCAACCTCCCAGAGGACATCTGGGAAATGTAAGTGCCACTCTAATGCACAAATCTCTTCCATGTCTCTCCATTTTTATTCCATGTCACGGCCTCCTGTGTGGGAGAAAGGCACGTGTTTTAAAAACTGTTCTAAGTAGCTATCAGGTGTATTGTAGTTGTCCTCGCTGATTTTTTCTTGTGCTCTAAGGGCTCAAATAATTTTTACATGTCAATTAAGATAGTTTGGTACTGCCCTACCTGAAAGCAAGATAAAGTTCCTGGTGCCTTAAGCTCAGATTGTGTTTACATTTCACAAATGGAATTGCAGTTCTGTAGCCAGTAAATGAAAATACACACTCCTCTTTTATTTCTAGTCAGTGATTTCCCCATGAGATGGAGGGACATCTTTTTACCTTGGCAGGATGCATTTATAATGAATTAGAACATCAGAGCACGTTATCCCTGCTGATTTTACCTTCTATTTCTTGTCTTCCACATTGTTATTTCCAATTCCTTAACAGTTTTGTGACTTGTGTTGTGAAATCAGATGCTGGTTTTACAGACTTGTTTGCCTTTACTACCTTTAGGAATTGGAACCATCTATTTCTGTGTCCGTGACCTCACACAACTGAGGTCCTGAAATACTGTTACATTAAACCATTTTGCTCGTGGTTAGTCCACAGGGAATGCGGATCAATTCTTTTCCTATTTAGGTTCTTGTCATACAGAGTTTTCTGACATGCAGCCAGCTTTTGCAGCCTACACAATATAAATTCAAATATTTGTATGGTCACTGGACTCATCCAGCTTCTTGTTGCTGTAGAAATACTGGTACACAGCAAAATTTACTGTGATAAAGCATAAATTCATAAGATCATTGAATGTTTGGGTTGGAAGCAATCCTAACGACCATCTGATGCCTTAGGATTTAGCTTTTATATTTTTCAGATCCTCTACTGCTTTAGTTTGTAACTCTAAAGCTCCATAGCCTGTCAGCTGCTGTTCTCCCAGTTTGGTTAGACATAACAAACCCTCTCTGGGCCTGAACTCAAGGACACCTCGTTGTCCCAGACCCTGAAATGTGTAAACTGAGCCTGTGGAAAGGTGGAACAAACTTGGGGTAATGACATCATTACCTGAAATTGTAATTGGAGAATTCACCCTGATATGCAAATGGCCCAAACTTATAAAAGTGTGAAAAACCCGTGACCCAGAGTCCATCTTGGTGCAGCCCCTCGGGAGCTTTTGACTCCCCAAGCCGTTCCTATTGAAGGCCCTCAATAAATACCTACTTTTATTCTCTTAATCTTGTCTAGCCTCTGTTTTCAGGTAGCCACTTCAAGGCATCACATCTACCATGGGCAGGGACATCTTCCACTAGACCAGGGTGCTCCAAATCCCATCCAGCCTGTCCTTAGACACTTCCAGGGATCCAGGGGCAGCCACAGCTTCTCTGGGCAACCTATGCCAAGGCCTTGCCACCTTCACAGGGAGGAATTTCTTCCCAATATCCCATCTAAACTTACCTTCTGTCATTTTTAGGCCATTCTCCCTTGTCCTGTCACCACATGCCCTTGTCCAAAGTCCCTCTCCAGCTCTCCTGGAGTCCCTTTAGGCACTGGAATGGGGCTTTAAGGTTTTTCCAGAGCCTTCTCTAGCCTGAACAGCCCCAGCTCTCCCAGCCTTTCTCAATAGCAGAGGTGCTCCAGCCTTCTCATTGTCTTTGTGGCCTCCTCTGGACTCCCTCCAGCAGGTCCATGTCCTTCTTGTGCTCTGGGCCCCAGAGCTGGACATGGCACTCCCACTGGGGTCCCACAAGAGTGGCCCAGAGGGGTGGAATCACCTCCTTCACCCTGCTGCTCACACTGCTTTTGGTGCAGCCCAGGGCACAGTGGCTTTCTGAGCTGCAAACACACACTGCCAGCTCATGCTGAGCTCCTTGTTAGCCAATTCCCCAAAGTCTTCCTCCTTCAGGACTGCTCTCAATCCACGCTCTGCCCAGCCTGTGTTTGTGCTTGGGGTTGCCCTGGCCCAGCTGCAGGACCTTGCACTTGGCTGAGCAGAACTCCATGAGGTTTGCAGGACCCACCTCTCCAGCCTGTCAGGGTCCCCTGGGTGGCAGAGCTTCCCTCCAGCCTGCCCACCACAACACCAAGTTTGCCAGCTGGGTGCTGTTGGGAAACCTGCTGAGGGTGCACTCAGTCCCACTGTCTGTGTCAACAACAAAGGTGTTAAACAGCTCTGGTCCCAACACCAGCCCCAAGGAATGTGGAATTCAACTAGTTCTTCTGTTTCCCCCTAACCCAGTATTTTCTTGTAAGCCAAATTATTCTGCTAAGAACCCTTGACTGACAAACTGTTCTACAAAAGTGAAACACACAGCTGTTGCTCTAACACAGGTATTAAGGGTGACCTACATTTCACTCTGTTTCAGTATTAATTAAAGATCTTTTATTCAGCCTTCCTACCTTTCTTCATTAGTGTGGGTAGGCAGAACCTTCTCTGACAAAGCTGCCAACAAGTCCTAAAACTGTTTTTGTTGATAAAAACCCATCACAAAACAGGTAACTCACTTGTCATGGGACATAAAACAAGCATCATATGACGCTAATTTTCCCTCTGCCACATATGACTTAGAAGTCTGTTGTGTTACTCTGTTACTCCTTGAGGTGAAGGACTTCATTGCAAGAATGTTTGCTATTAAATAAGCAATTTAGGAAAGCTAGAAATCTGTATCCCAGACTTGCTTTTTCATAATTTCATAAAATAGGTAGCAAGAATGTAGAGTGCAATTCATTTTTTTATAAAGCTTCTTGTTCAGTTGGGAGCTGACAGCAGCAACCAAATTGACTGAGGAAAAATGAGTTACAAGAAATTGAAGCTGAGGAATACAGACTGTGTGCTGAGTGTTATAAAAGATTCTCTGCTTACAAAGTGGTTCTGTTTTGCTTTTCAGAGGAGAAATGAACAGTTTGTGTCATAGTGAAACACATGAGAATAAGCACAGAAAAGTTTTGTGGGTGAAAACAAAAGTCATTAAGCACCTGGAGGCATTTAATTGGAAAGAAGTACCAAAATTAATATTGTGTGGCGATTTGCTGATAAATGAACAAAATAGTCATTCCACTAAATTGGGTCAGCATCTACAATAAAAGGAGAGGTTGCAGTTATTTAGAAGGGGTAAGAGAAAATGCATGCAAGGTAAATAGGGAACACCGTGTGAGTGCAGAGTGGGCTTGGCACTGGAGAGGTGAAGGGAAGGAGGGATGACCAACAAACTGAGAGGAGATAAAGTCTCCAAAGAATCTCTGTTTCTGCTCAGACTTGACCACAACCTTGCAGCCAGCACTTGCCAAACTGAATGACAGCTCAGCCCAGAGAGCCAGCCAAGGCAGGGGGTAGCAGAGACCCACTGGCAGCCCCTGGGAGCCCGGGAGGGTGTTGTGACAAGCACGTGTCAGTGGCTTTCCCTCAGCACGGGGTTTGGGCTGCTCTTGGCTCAGGACATGGGCTGGAGAGATGCTTTCCCAGTCCTTAGTGATTGGCTGTTCGTGCCAGGGAAGGGACAGCTTTCCTGCACAGGCAGGTGTGGGCACTGGGGTAAGGGCACTGCCAGTCCTGGCTGTGGTGTTTCAAACAGCATTTCCTTCAACGCCCTGCCTGCCACCTTTGTTTGATGCCTCCCAGTCATGGACAGCTATCAGTAAATCCCTGTTAATCTATTCCCACCTCGCAACACTCTTTCCTCAGCCCCTTCTTTAGAATGAAGTTTTCATGCTGTTTGTCTATCTCAGTCTGATGTACTCATTTTTTATTTATCACTGCTAGCAAGCCTATATTTTAGTATATGAATTCTGGGCAGCTCTTGTCTGAGAATTTTGTACACCTTCAAACAGTAGTGCAGGGACTACCACTTCTGCCTTTGTGTTTGATAACAGTTGGTGCAAGACCTTCCTGAGTGAAAGCAGGGCACAGCCCCCCAAAGGCAGGGCACAGCCCCCCTCCTGCTGCCAGAGGGTGCTCGTGCCTGGAGGCAGGTTCTGGAGCAGCACCCACTGGCACTGGGTGCTGATTCTCTGAAGGATCTTCAGATTCCTCAGAAGAAGGAATTAATTATTTGCTAAAGCTAGAGGCTGGACTGTGGTTGGGACAGATGCCTGAGAGAATGTAAACTAGCTGGGCCCAGTACAGAAACTGATGGGAAAAGAAGGCTGGACTCAAATGAGAAAACAACCAAACGTATGAGGATAAAAATTGGGAACAAAGGAAATCGAGACAGGGTGAGCAAAGTGCTGCGAGTCTGAGAAAGTGGGGAATATTTGGTGATAAGGCCTGAGACTGGTGGCAGTGAGCCTGGGACACCAGCTGTGCAGGGATGTGGGGCAGGGCTGGGACCCTGGGGTTGGGCAGGCTCTGGGGGCAGGACAGACGGACACGGGTGAAGATGGAGCCAAGGGGTCCCTTCCCACCAGAAAGCACTTGTATCTTGGAGAGCCTTCCTGCCTCCTTACCACGTACTTGGGAAACCCAACAACAATTTGTGTATCTGTCCCTGTGCATTAGGGACTATCTAGGCACAGATTAACTATTAAACTACACAGGGAGCTCCTGCTCTCACTGCTGCTATTCCACTTAGAGAGCACTACAGGGGTCTGGGACTCAAACTTCTGTTACACTTGTGTTTCCTTGTGATGGAATTAGTTATTGTAGCTTCTGGTTTGCATCCACTAAATTAAACATACTGTTTTTTCTAATGTAAAAAAAAAGAAAAAATTAGAAAATGCCAAATTTAATGTTTGTAGCTGCAGTCATCATTCTAAGCTTTTGTATATATTTGTTGTGGTATTCACTTTAACAACAGCACATTCTCGTGCTGCTGTTGAGAGCTTGGATTCATTTCTTGTCTAGGGATGCATCAGGGATGTGTAGGGAGGCAGCCTGTGTATATAGGGTCTGTTCACTTGTTGCAGAAATGGAAAAATGATAAAATGGGGACTGTGGGGAAGATAATCTCATGAATGCTGTTCAGAGAATTGGGTCGTGTCTGTTCTTGCCAGTGGTTTTATTAATTGATTCTGGGCAAGTGACTTGCACAAACTTTCCTTGGGTGGTCACTAGTGATGTAATCCCGGGTTCTGGCTGACTCAGCTGAGACATTCAGAAGTGTTGAGGACTCACAGCTGCAGCAAAAGTCAACAGGCGCTGTGCTTTGAACACTTTGTGCTGTGCAACACTAATTACTCTGAAAAGCCAAGTCTCAATCGTCTGCAGAGTTATAAATCAAACTCCAGAATGTAAAGTATAGCCTTAAATCTTGAAACAGATCTGAGATCTTTGCTCATCAAGTTTCCTTCACCACTCTTACTTAACCTGTCCCATACTCTCTGTCAGGTAAGATTAAGAGAAATATAATTGAATGAGCCAAGAGTAAAGTTGGGTAGGATGTACATGAATCAGAATCGAGGGCCATTTGTTTAAATGCTGATGCAATTGCTCCAGACAGTGAGAGGCTGCCAGTCCCTCAAGGAACAGTGCAGCTTAGCACCCATGTCTAAGATAAGATAGAATAACCACAGCTTCGTCTGGCAGCTGAGCGGAGCAAACTGGGGTGGCAGCCCTTCCACCAGCATCTAGGCTTGGCTTAAGGTCAGTCTTAGTCACTTGTTCTGCATTGCTTTAGTTTACCATTCTCATTGTTGATAGCTGAATAGCTGACTGATATTTTTAAAGGTATGTGTAGTGCATGGTTTTGGTGCATAATTCCTACTCTTAGGAAAAATTCTAGAGTTCGAGCACGGGAAAAATGTAATGTTGGTTTTCTCGTGGTTCTGGCAAAATGAACACAAACCTAATTTTCTGCAAGATGAGCATTTTGTAATGTAATGTTCTGTTTGCTCTACCTTTAATGAATGGTTTCCTGACAAATTTAATGTCATGAGGGTACCACTGTGCTGGGCAGTGCTGCAGACCTGTAGGTAGACAAGTTTGCTGTGTTTGTTGTTTCAAGGATTGTCTCAGGAAGAAATTGTCTTCTCTGTTCTTCAATACCTGTAGGAATGTGTATTTCAGAACAGCAAGGACTTCAACTGGGAATCTTTAGGAAGATTTTGTGATTTGAAGAAGGTGATGAACAATTTCTGGGTGTTTAAGTTACTGGTATATTCAAAATGAATTTTCCTCCAACTAAAATAAGGTCAGAAAAGCTATTATAGAAAGATTGAGCACTGGTAACTATTCATTATAATAAGAATAATTTTTCGTTACATAAATTATAAATTAACTACACGACAGCATTTTCATGTTTATTAACAATTTGAAGTTCTCAGTTTCATAAATGCAAGAGGTTTTTCTCTTTTCAAGAATATAAGTGTGTAGAAGCTGTAAACTTCATGGATAAAGGAATGACAGTTTTTCATTTAACCTTGTTCTTCCTCCTGAAAGAAAATTACAATAATTTTCCCTGGCTTCCAGTAAATACTGCAGCTGAAGCCAGCAGAGTATTTTTGAATACTGCAGTAAATGCTCCATAATTGCCTCTGGTGGCAAGTTCTCTGGCTGGGGAATCAGGTTGGCTCCTGCAGTTGAATCATGTAATATGATTTTCATTCAGTGCTGTAAATTGGCTCTGGACAGCTTCTCCTGTCTAACCTGAGTGCTATTTTCTGGATCTCACTAGGCAAACTGGGTCATTTCACTCTTGCATTCCAATTTGTTTAATTTGTCGGGCCAAAAATACGTAGAAAATTTTCTGTTGAGTTCAAAACACAACAATAATAAAGAAATAATAGATAAAATATTTTAGATTGATAGTCAGTGGAGAAAATATAAATATATGGAAAATGATAAGAATGAAGGTGTCTTCTGTGCTGAGACAATTTAAGGAAAACAGAAAGCTGTGTTTCTCAGCTTTAGAAACAAGCAATAACAGCAGGGAGTTTCTGCTGCAAGATCAAGGCAGATTTATTTCTGACATCTTTACTTTTATTTCTAAAGTTGTGTAACTAATGTCATCCGCAGGAACAAGAAGGTGGGTTTGTTTTTATAAATCTAGTTTTCGTACACATGGTAATTTTCATTTGGGCCATATCAATTTTTACCCTTTTCACTACTTTTTATAATTGGGAGATTTCTTTCAGAAAAAAAGTTATGTGCAGGTTAATTCACTTAGGCCAGCTGTGTAGGAGTAAATGTGAAAGGTTTGTAGGTTTGAGATTGTTTTGGTTTTTTGGTTTGGGTTTATGTTTTTGGGGGTTTATGCATGTGTGTGGAGTCTCTTTTTCCCAGAGACATCACTTCAGTCCAGTTAAATAAACTAATAATTATTAATAAAAATGAATGGTATAATCAAAAAGGCATATATCTTTTATCTAATACAAATTTCACTGTAAAGCTCCTGTGTTGCCAAGCAAAATGAAGAGATTGCAATGTATAATCAGTATATGCATTCTTTAAGCTAATTGTCAAGGGGAAAAACAATCACAGAAAATAAAATAGCATAAAATCACAACTTTGGCATAAAATATACTAATCAGATTTTTTACTGGAGGAAATACTAATTGTCTTTTGGCTAACACGTGTTCTGTTTATTTTGCTCAAAAAGATTGTGAAAAGAAGAAAAGATTTGAGGAATGTCTATTGTCAAATGACAGAATCTGTTGAGAAAATATTACAGGTGGCAGAGCTTCAACTACCAAAAAGCTACTTAATTTTCCTGCTAATTTCTGGTGTTCTGCCTTTTCCTTGTCAGTATTTGGAAATATGCAGTAAAAACAGATGTTGCAGAATGTACTGAGCTCTTAACAATAAGTTATTGTGTAGATTAAAAATAACTCTATCTTTTCTGACAGTTTACTTCCATTTTCACTAACTCTAAAAGAATAGTTTTGTGTAACAACTTGACAAATATAATGCGAATCAACTTGAAATCTTCATTGTGAGAAAATGTGGGAAGGGATTAGGGCTGGAAGTTTCTTGAAGTAATTGGAAGCCAATAGAGGGTGGTCAGGACTGACCTCCTTGAGCAATAATTAAATAGCAATGTGATGTGTTTAGGGGTCAGTCCTTCTAGGACCTCACAGAGCTTCTCAGTGAAGCAAATATTCTCTGTCAGGCTTGTTAAAAACTATTCCTACAGGTTTATATTGATCAGATTCAACCATTGGTGAATAATTGCTTTCACACAGGTACTAGAAAAACTATCTGTCTCCCTAATAAGACTTCAAGCTTCAGAAAAAAAAAGAAAAAAAAAAACAAACAAAAAACCAACAACAAAAACCCCCAATCCCAAAACACCCCCCTAAAAAAAAACAGTTCAAAAAGATAACAGTGAAAAGTGCTGAGCAGAGGTTTAGGGTTGGGTGAGGCTCAGAGCAGATGCTGTGCAGTGGAACTGAACCCCAGGACTTCATCCTCTATGCAGCACCCTCTGGGATGGTCCCTTTGGAGCCTTCTGAGCTCCAGTCACTGGGTCTGAGCTGGAATAAAAAAAACAAACAAAACCCAGGTGTCACAAAAACCCAGGAGTGGGACCCACGTCTGCTGTTCACTGCACCACAACCTCTCAGAAACACCAACACACAGGAACTCGTGTGCTGGTTGAACAGGGTATGGAATTACCAGCAGGGACCTGGAAACTGCCAAATCTCTCCAACTTAAGGACTCTGTTTCCTGCATTTGTGTTCACGGCCACAGACCTGCATAAAGGTAAAATTCTTCCCAAACCCTGATCCCAAGTCCACGTGACCCCAGAAAGTCTGCTGAGATGGGAAATTACCTGTCCAGTCTATAAGAAGAGCAGGAAGGAATTACTTTGTATTCTAATCCCAAAAGAGCTTCTGAATAACCTTTAACATCCTCATAGGGGATGGCTCAGGGGAGCTCACCTGGAGACTCTGCTTTTACATCTGGGCTCAACCCAGCAGCAGCTCCTGCAGTCCTGGAATTGCAGTGGGAGGGAGCTCAGAGGGGCCTGCACCCTCATCCAAGGATAAAACGAGGAAAATATATGAATGAGAGTGGCAGGAACATTCTAATAAAAGGTGATGAGATGGGCCAAAAATTCCCACCACAAATGTGGAGTATCACGGTGGTAGATGGAGAAACTTTGAGGTTTGGCAGAACAATGCCTCATTCTGGTGTTTATGTGGTTAGAGAGACATTGGTGTTTCGTCAAAAGATGTTTTGTGAAATACCAGTCTGTGGATTTCTCTGGTGTTTCCTGTTTGTCTGTGCCATATTTAATGCAGAATTAACGTGCTACAACAGAGGTGATGGATTCCTAATGTGACTGCCATCACAGATTCAGTGCTTACCAGCTGATACCTCAGCAACTGCTCAGCTACAGACTTGTGTCAGCTGAAACGAAATTCACTGCACTGTGTCAGAAGATCCAATGTCCCTAGCACTGCTTTTAGAGTAACACCATGGTATCAGGGAACATACCGAAACATCTGTTTTCATTCTGAAATATGTCTTTTGGTGAGCAGAATTATCTGTGTGTCTTCCTAGGTAGATTTATGTTGACAAGTCCCTTCATTGTTTATAGAATTTTGTCTCTTGAAGATCTGCCCTCGGGTGAGTTGTTAGGAAGCAGTCCTTTCTATAGAACTACAGCAGGAGCTCGACAGCTAGACCCTGAAAATCAGCACCAAAGGGAATATGAAGGGAAACTCCAGTTGTCACCTTATATTATATAGGTGGATGGTTTACTGGCTCTCAGCTCTCCATTTCCTAAGGCAGACTCCATAAGAGGGATTTATAATGCATATTATTAATTTTATTTGGAAGTCATTCAGGTGCTGCAATGAAAGGCAGTATAACAGTCTTGGAGGACCATAGGTGTTTAGGGGTTTTATGGTGATGGTAGAGTCTGGCTGGGGTGGAGGGTGAAGGCTTTAACTGTTAAAACAAGCAGTAAGCAGAGGTATCTAAAATCCTCAGTGTCCTGCCATCCCAAAGCACTTTGTTTTCTACCTGAGGGGTGAGAGACACAAAGAGCTGTTCCTGGGGGTACAGGTCCATGAGCACTTTCTGAAGCAGCAGGACTGCAGGGTTTAGCCTTGCACTGTGGCTGTTGCATGTTTTGCTGCTGAATAATGAGCTGCAGGCCCTGACTGGGTGACTGCAGGGCAGGATTCCTCCCTTCTCCCCAACCAGGGCACCTCCTTTAGGTAAACACCTCCGTGCAGCTACCCAAACCTGTTGTGTGCGGTAGGAATAAAGCTTGTATTTCAGGTGAAGGTGGGAATAAAGCTTGTATTTCAGATGAAGGTAGGAATAAAACTTGTATTTCAGGTGAAGGGGCAAGAAAGGCATTAGGGCAGGGATCAGATCTAGCTCATATCTGTAGTAAGAAGACCAGATTTTAAGTATAGTTTATTCACTTTGAATACTGAAAATATATCTGCAGGGTTTTCTTCGTCAGAGTCCAAAACACACTATAAGATATGAGAGCCCAAAATATGAGATGAATGTACAATAAAATGTAAAATAATGCAAAAAATTATATTAAATAATATGAGAAATACATAAAATAATGGTCCAAGTAGGTTTTTGTAATCCAGTTCTTCTCAGTCCCTGGACCGATTGTTACGTACCCTAGAAACTTCCTCCTTCCTAATACAAACAGTTCTCCCCAGCCCTGGGTTTTGTCACCGTGGTGGATGCAGATGCTGCTTCTTTCCGCCACACCGTCCTTAACCAGTCCCCTGCAAATCCCTGCTTACAGGGCAGGAGGAAGACAAGGGTTTTTCCCTTCCCACCACCCTTCACAGGCTGCGTGTGTCCTGCCAGGCATGAGTGTGCCACGGGTTTGTGCAGCTCTGCTCTGCTCTGCTCAGCTCAGGCTTCCTCCCTCTCAGAGCTGGCTTTGGTTTGTGGGTTGTGTTCCTGGCAGCCTGGGCGATGCCAGCCCAGCAGAGCCCTGTCCCAGGAGCAATCTGGCTCATCCACTCGCTCCCTGTCCCAGCAGGACCCTCTTAATAGAGCGTGGCTGTCTCATTTGTAGGCTCTGTTCATCTGACAGCTGAGAATTATCAGTACTGATGCTTCACTCCCTCTCCTTTTCTCCAAGGTAGTGATTTGTCTATGTTATGGGTAGGTAAGCTTGACAAAACATTGCACATTAGCAGCTGAGACAGTGTTTGAAATGGGAAAATTGCTAGCAAACTGCTCCATTAGAGACCCAAATAACAAATTCTTTCTTTCCCTCAATGAAAGGGAGATAGTTAAGGCCCAAATTAATACATCTGTCTCCCCAGCTCTGCAGGGGGAATCACTCTTCAAGACGAATGGCTTCATCACTCCTGAGTGTGAGCTGCCTCTGCTAAGTCCCTGTTAAGCAGAGTTTTTTATCCTTTGTGTTTTGCCATCCTGGGCGTGAGCAATACAGGCGCCACAGGAGGAGGTGATGAAAGCATTTGCACCTCAGTGAACTTTGAGATGGATTAGCATGGGAATTTGAGAGCTTATTCTTTACCCTGGGATAGTTTTTCATCTTTAGCTGCATGGTTTCCCCGTGTTTGTTTTGTTTTGTTTTTTCTCTGATATGTTTACTTTTTGCTCTCATTGCTGCAAAGTCATTGAAAAAAAAGTGGGAAGAAGGAGGACTTTATCCTACCTAGCATCATGTTATTACGAGAAAAAATGGATTTGAATCCACTGGGCCCTCAAACTTTCCAATCTCTGATGATATATTAGAGAAGAGAAAGGAAATAGTTCCTGTCCTTTGATGTTGTTGTCAAAGGCTCTGAAATAAAGCTGGGGGAGGCAGACAGAGCAGTGCTGAGTGTCGGGAGGGGAGATGTGCTTCAGTTCCCCTCAGCACTCAGCTGGCAGCAGGCGACCTGGCACTGCCACTTGGGGACAAAGGAGGAACAAAAGCCCTGGCAGTTTGAGCACGGCCAATTCATTTTATCACTTTTGTGAATTCCACTTGGCGAGTCTCTTAAATAGATCTGAGTATGAAATACCACAGGAGAATCAAGAAAAATTTTATTGAGTTGTAAGAAACCTTAAATGGGAGGGGGAGGTAGTAGTTTAAATTATCAAAATTCAACCTTTTAGCACTGTGTGTCTTGTATAGATTTCTCAAATGTATTGTAAAATTATTTTATAGTATATTCTCATAATATCCCCCAAAAAAATGAACTCCCAGATGTTGCTTTGCACTAGCACAGATGGTTTTATAGTGTATGACAGCACTCATAGTGTAGGGATAGACCATAAAACCACAGTTTTCCAAAGGTCATGTGCTCTGTAACCTAGGTAATCTCTGAAATAAAATGTGGCTGTAAAATTTACACTTTTTCACTTTTTGGAGGAAAAAATGACAACATTAGGTAAGAGTACTGTTTTTCACTATATTTCGAAGATGGCACCTCTAGCAGTCTCCCATTCTGTGGTTTCAAATTAAGCCTTCATCACCCTGAAATTGCCAACACCCCTTCTGGCACAACCTAGAGTTTCTTGAGGTTTTTAATCCTCTGTTCTACTCAACATGTCATGTATGGGCTAAGATGAGGTGAAAGAGTAAAATATTAATACAAACAATGTGTTTTCTGTTATTTTACTTGAGTAACTGCATTGTGTTTTTCAGGCTATGTCTGCCATTCTATAACATGCATTTATGTAAAAAAATAAATAGAAGTCAGATTAGTGCTTCGTTCTGTTGAAGCACAGGCTTATTTAATGCTTGTTTAATGCAGCACTGGACTTCCTGCTCTGTTTTGTGCCCAAGTTGGAGCCCACCTGCAAACACACCCTGAGAGAGGCCGTGATGCTCCTCTGGTACCATCTGCAAGGTGGAGTGCGCAGAGCAGAACGGGTTATGTGCAGTCCTTAGTCCTTCGTTTGCAAAGGGCTTCATGGAATAAAAAATGTCAGGTGCTGTGTTGGAAATACAGCAGCAGATGACAAGAGCCTTGTCCATCTATTTCTGTACAGGCCATCTGCTCCAGATTTTGTAGGAGAGGGTGAAGAGTTCAGTAGGTAGCTTCAGAGGGCAACTCTCAAATAACTCCTGTTTCTGTCTTCCTCTCCATTTTTTCTAGAAATGTCCTTTTTAAATTTTTTTTTTTATTACTTGGAACCTGTGGCTATTCCAATTTTGGACGCTTCTTTTCATGCTATTGGGGGAGAAAATTCTGTGTCTATTTCCACCCTTGAGTCACTAAAATTGCCTTGGAATTTTGCTTGTAAAAAGCAACACGTTTCCCCCCTCCACCCCTGTATTTGGGTTTCCCTGTAAAGACTGCTGTGCCACCCGGGTGTGCGGGATGGGTGAACCCCCAGTTTCCATCCCCAGGGCCAGGGAATTGGGCAGGCATGACCCTCTTTTGTTCCTGGAAGTGTCTGCACAGAAACACTTGGGAGGAGTTAAACACCCGACTGGCAAGCTGACAAAAAGCCTTTATGGGAAGAGTGTGTGCTGCTAATTCTGGTGACAAACACCCAACAATAGTGGCGTGCTGGAGCTCACAGCAATTTGCATTTCACTGTGGACTTGCCAGAAATGAAGCGTGTTATATTTAGACCAACTGGAAGGGAAATCTGAGACAGTAATTCAAATCACAAAACAAGGAATAGAATTAACTCTGATCACAACCTTTAAAAAATAGACGGCTACAGAAATAAAAGAGGGTGAGCACATTGTCTGTACAAGTTGACTGTGCAAATATCAAAATATTTGTACTCAAATAACTTCTTAGAGTATAAATGAGCTGGCAAATTATCTTATTTTCAAGGGGATTTTTTTCTTTTGCTTATGAAAGCACAGTTCACCAGAGGGATAGAGAGCTTACACATTTTCTCTATAGTGTTCCTTAGTACTTTACAAACCTTGATTTACTTCTCCCTTCTCCCATTTCACTTTATCGTCATTCCTGGTTCTAAATTTTTTTTTCCTCCCCTCTGCATTGCTGCAGCAACTTGAAATGACTAGAGTGCCTCATTCCATCATTCCAATATGTTTTTGTATTTCAATTCTAAGCCCTTTTCAACCACAGATTTTTTACTATTTAAAGTGTTGCTTTTTATTATGCTTTGGGGAAAAAAATACACAACATTTCAATAATAACTAAGAGCAAGGTAAAACCACATTTTGGTCTCAGTCCCAATTCAGCAGGAGTTTAGCTACCATGGTCAGTGGAATTTGTTGTTTGAGGATCCACTTTTACATTTCTAATTGAGACAAAAATTTAGAGTTCATCTGAGGAGAAGCCATTCCTTTTAGCAGGAATTCAGGGAACTTGCTGACAAATACTTGAAAGTACTACTGGGAAGGAACAGAAATTAATCTCAGTGGTTACTGTATGCGGTATCTTAAGGCTGCTTACATTTTATGTTAGTGATGTATGCATTTATGGTGCTTCATAAAGAACACTTCTTTCAAGCCAAATCTTAGAAATAAAAACAGCAGCATTTTCATGTAGTCTGGACCATATTTTAGAAAAACTTAAGTATTGGTAGTTGGAATAGGAAGATGCAGTTCTTTTTTTTTACTGTTTTAACATAAAATGTTCCCCACCCTCTTAAAAATCTGAATTCATCTTGCAGTGAATTCAGTTTAGTTTCTAGCATGTTCCCACAGGTTGTTGCTCCTGAACTGGTCTGATTGTATTATTAATCTGTTTACTGAGCTGTCACAGCCCAGCCTAACTTTCAGTTTAGATAGCTACATTCTAATTACAACAGCTTGCAAAGGAAAGCATCTGTGTCTTCTATTTTCTATCTTAACTTTAAAATATGCCTACTATTCTTTATTAATTCCGTGAGCCTTAAAAGTGCAATTTCCTTAGCTTGTGACATTTTTTTCTACACCAATTTAGCAATCAAAGAGATTATTTTATTCTTCTAAGTATTTTTCTCAGTATTTTATGTATTTAGTGGACTTCAGAATAAAAATGTGTTTTGCATAAAACCCTGTAAAATCGCTTTTATATTTATATAAAATGTGCTGTCATATTTAACCTGATTCTTGTCCTGTAGCTGTGTAGTTAACATGTATATTGCTTTGTTTGTTTTCAGACGTTTGGAACAAAACCTCATCAAAATCATTCCCCCTGGAGCTTTCACCCAGTACAAGAAGCTTAAGAGAATGTAAGTTTTAATAAGACCAACATGCAAGAGCAATCATGAATCTTCTAGCTTCAAGTTCAGTATCTTCATTTTAGAAACATATTGGCAATTCTATGTTGAAATCGCTGGGGATTGCACAAATCATCTCTTCAGAGTGTAAGCAACAATGGAATTTGGTTCAGGATGCCTAACAGTGCATGAAATCCTTAATAATGCTTAATTTCACTTCCTATTATAAACGATGTGATTTAATTAGTTGTTAGTCTGTTCAAACTTCAAATCTGTTTCCTCAGAAGAGGTTTGAAGTTCCGTGGGTTTTTTCCCATCCGCTCTGGTGCCTGTTTGCAGCATGATGGGGTGGCTGACCCCAGTTATTGTCACGTTCTTGCAGAGCAGTGAGGGTTTTTTGTAGTGCCTTTGATGTCCTGATGTTGAAATGGTTTGACTGTTTACAAGAAAACAAAGAAACCTGCTGGAGCTTGTTTTCTCTGTCGCTTAAGCACCAGTAGATACCCAGATAATTCTTTCTTTTATTACCTCTTGTGTTTTGTCTTTGGATTAAAAAAAAAATAATCCTGATGTGTAGCAGTGCTGTCATGCAGATAACACAGGGCATTCCCCCAGTCAGGTTTTTCTTTCATTTTGGAGTGATGTATGAGAGGTGATGTGACAGTTGCACCATGACACAAATAATGGTAAAGAAAGTTACCCTGCTCCACCGTGGGATGGAGGTGTCGATGCTGCCCTGGAGCAGTAACTTCCAGAAGTCATTCAGGCTTTGTAGCTCACTGCTAAAGCTGCTGGAAAAGTGCCTTTGCAGTTCTTCTCTGACATGAACAGCACTGGAATTAAGACACTGTCTGCTCATTTCACAGAAGACACTGGATTATCAGATAGCTGATGCTTTGGGAAACTGAAAGGAGCTTTTGCTTAACCGTTGATTTAAAAGCAAAATTACTGTGTTTTCCAGTCCAAACTTAACGAGTTGCTGGAGCTGAAGAGCTGTAAATATGGATCTTAATATTTAACAGGTCAAATCATTAATCTTAGATGGTCTCTATTCTTCTGTCTCACTTTCAATATAGCTGTATGTATTTTTAAAGAAGTACTGGATTGGATAGTAAGACGGTAATTTCAGTGAATAATGATGGATCCCTTTTCAGTGACCTAACTTGTATCTTTTTTATTATTAAAATCACTACATAGTTCTTTCTGAGGTGTGACTAATTTTAGATTTTTGCAATGTTTTACTGTCTTTTCACTTTTCATTGATTGGTGAACTCTAGTTTTATGGGAGTTGACCAAAAGAATATTCTTTAGCGTGACTAGCTGCCCAATCCAGTGTAGCACTTACTATGTGAAATGCTTAATGTTAGAATTTCACAGCAGAATTCCATTAGCAAGTTGTGTTAACAGCTTTTTGGGGTATAATTGGCATACTCATTGAGATCTGAACTCATAATTAAATAATAAGTTATTGTGCCAGATGATCTGTGCCAAAGCTTAGTTAACGTGACAGGATCTTGTGGGAGAGCTTGGGACAGGTATTTGGGCTGCAGAATGTCCCATCACAAACATGATGTTTTGCCATTTGTTTGTCCACCTGTCTCCTTGTTAAAGGTTTGTTCTGAGGCTCTGAATTGAGCAGCAGTTCTGTTAGACATAGTCTAAATGAGGACATTTGTTTCAGTATTTGAAGAGATTATTGACACCATCTTTTCAAGATTACCAGTCCTGTTAACACAAAAGTACACTTTGGTGAAAGGATTATCTCTTAAAACAAAAGAATCATACATCCTTTTCCTTTACAGGAGGGTATGTTCAGTATCACTGGAGTTTTGTTAGCCTTTCTTCATTTCTGTCACTTTGATTTCAATGAGCAGTGCCATAGCAGGAAGATTATCAGTTAAATTAATAGATGCCCTACTGGAGGTACAAATGAAGAACATTAATATAATTGTTGTTATTATTACTATTAACTACTATAATAATATTTTTATGTAATTCAGAAGACAGTATTAGCATAACCCTATAAATTGTATTGTATTTTTCTCCTTTTGGTGAATAAATATGTAAGAATGTTAGTGATAATAGTCCTCATTTGCAACTCTGTACTCTCTGTATTTTGATTTTTTACTGAGCATTTCCTGCAAGATAATGAAGTTTCCTTTCCTTAACTAATTGGATAACTGAGATTAATTATTAAATTAGATCCACTTGCCCAACGTAATCTTGATATGACTTGATATTATTAGGTCAAGATGATAGCAGAAAATGTATATTAATTCAAATGTTATATGTGCATATAGCTGAAGTTTGCTGTTCAGAATGTCTCTTCAAAAACTTCCAGGATGGAAGAGTTATTTTGGTGATTGAGTTTTATGAAAGGAGCTGAAATTTTTTTTGTTTTGAACTCAATCATAATTGCCCACATCTCCAGTCTCTGCTCTTCCAAGGCTTTTAACTAACAAGTTTGTAGAGCAAGAGTAAGAGCCAAGTACATAGAATAACTTTGAAAGATGTGGTTGCACCTCTCTAGCTCTTATGCTTGTAGTGGCATTTCATGTTGTCAGTTTAATTTTACCACATTTTAGCAGAAAACACATTGAGATTTCACAGGCTTTCCAGTAGCTCTGTGGAGTTGTTACATTTTTAAGCAACTTCTAAAAACTAAACCATATATGACATGGGTTTTGCTGAGTTCTCTTGTCAAATGAGAACAGTCCATTTTATATGTTGGAGATAATCGAATAATCTGGTTTTAATAATGTTAGTCAACAAAGAGAATATTCAACCAATGCTATTAATAGTTTTGCATTTGGTTGTATCTAAAAAGAAATGTGTTTTGTTTCAAAACCTTTTACAGTGAAGACATTTAAGCCATACATCGTGTGTTACTCAGCAACTTGCAGGGTATCCTTGCTCCCCTGGCGCAAAGTCAAAACCAATTTATGTCCCTAGCTGGTGACTGAGCACAGCCACCCTCCAAGGTGTGCAACAACCTTTTAGAGATTTCCACCGTGCTGTCAGAGGGGCAGGGAGGGGGAGTAGGAGGTGACTGAAGTCATCCCTGCCTGAGTGGAATCCTGATAATTTTATTACCTTTCCAGTTGAAGAGGCACATTTCCCCTGAGTGATTCAGAGATACCCTAAGCTATGAAAATGGGCCTTATGTCATCTAAACTGTCTTAGTTGTGCAGCTTAGAAAAGCCTTTCTCTGTCTTGATGTAAATGAAAGACAGACTAAGACAATCTTACCAAAGCCAGCCGAACAAAGGGAACAAAAATACAAGGACAAAATTGAATCCCTTTCTCTCAGTCAAGTCAGAAGGAGATGGAACCTCCTTATCCGACAGCACTGGAACTTGGGCTCTAATGGAAAGGAAATAATGTGTCTAATTATCTTCTAATGCTGATTGTAGTGCATCTGCATGAAGTGAGAGTGTCGTCGCCCAGCATGGCATTTCTGCTCGTTCAGGCACCATTAGTTATACACTCATTAGTGTCCAGGCGTGGGGAGAGAGGAAGGATGGAAGTGCTGAGATGTGGCAAATCAGTAAAACAGTGCTGAAATCTTTCAAAAACTAGATGCCCCTTTTGAGACGCTTGTCATTGTTCAGCAAACGTGCCTTTCACATGGTTTTAACAGATTTTAGTACATTCCTCAATAAATAGATAGGACTGATCCATCTCGTACTTCTGCTTACTAGATAAAAAGCAGCAGTCAGTCTAAACAAGAGTCACAAAAACCTGTATAAAAATAAATATTCCTACTTTCACAGTGACAAGTTTGGCTGTTGTAAGTTGAGCTGCAAAACTGAAACCTTCCATGAATCCTGTCCTGCTAGGCAGGATGTTGTAACAGAAAACATCAGTAGATTGCAGAGCTTTAAAAAAGAGCCAAGCCCTAGAAAAGTGACCAAGAAAACCAAACAAAAAAAATCCCACTTTACATAGCTAGATTTGAAAAGAGTTAGAGGACCTCATTAAAATTTTAACAAACATAATTTGTGGCTCAAAAGATGTAGAGAATGGAAAACTTTATTACTTTTTGATGAGTAAGTTCTCATTCAAGTGATGTTTATTTAGAGTCTACTTGGATCCATAGCGTGTGCCCCAGTGGAAATATTAGTGAAGATGTACATGAAATACTGTATTCCTTCGGGTATCAGTGAAGAGATTTGATACTAGTGATACAAGCTGATATCAGCTGTCAGGGAGTGCAGCGAGGTGGCTGAAAGTCACACCCCAGCTCAGCACCTGGTAGAACTGAGGGACAGAAAGTCTGGATGGCAGTGACAGTCACGATGAGGCACCCAGCTCTGAGCACCTGGCTGCCAAGTGCAGCAAATCAGGCTCCTTGCATAAAGTTACTGTGGCATGGTCTGTATTTATCTTCTTATTCTTGTCTGGTTATGATTCAAATTGAAGAGTATTTTCCAAACCAGGGGCAGACTTTGCTTTAAAAATACAGCAGGCAATACTGAATCCCACTCACCATAGCCAAAAGGGTGGACCCTCGTGGGCTCCCTGAGAGGGTCAGCAGCACACTGGGTGTCCCTGCAGTGCTGCTGGCTCAGAGCTCCACAATTCCCATTCAGATGCCTGACGGCTTTCCCCAGTGTCGGAAAACTTCACCAGATCAAGGCCATGGAGGATTTTGGGCTCCTTGTTTTCTCCAGGCAGTTACTGTGGATGCTGAAAAGCTCTCAGCAGAGAGATCTCCCAGCTTTCTGCAGCATTCTGTGAGAGCCTTGTCTTTCTCACACAAGCCATGAGAAACAGTGAGACGGTTTTGTAAACGAGTTCTCTGTCTTAACACCTGCAGCTTGTTTTCCAAGTTTGTTATGGCTCTTTGGGAAAATGTTTTGAAATGGGTGTTGTAGGGGTTCACCAATCATGCCCGGGAGGTGGAATGGTCAGGGACCAATAGTCCTATGCCACTCAAGTGAACAAAGATATATAAACAGGTCTGTAAATTAATAAATAATTCCATTTATTTATGGAATAAATAAATCAAGTCTATGTTGTTTGTCTGCAGTCCCTGGGACAACAGTGACACGTCCCAGCCCAGACTGCAGTGGGACAGTGCTGAGCTCCCCAGGGACACTGGTGCTGCACTGGGATCAGGGGCTGGCAGTCTGTGTGATCCTCTGTACTGTTATAAAGCTGGCCTTCCATGCTGCATTTAAATATTCAAACAACCCTTATGCTTTGTCATGGGCTGCTCCTTGTGCTTGAGGGCCACAGAGCCATCTTCAGTATTAATGTGTCTTGGGAAGGTTTTGTGAACATCGCTGTTGTTCTTCATAAAAACATTTTTATTCATGTCCGTAAAATGAAAGACCATATTAAGAGGAGTGCTCTCTGTTGAGGCTGTGGCCTGTCATACTGGCTGATGTTTCCTGATCTTTCCTGGAATTTGCCTATCTCTGCCCTTACGTAGTTCATCATTTCTCTGAGACAATATGATCTTTTACTTCTGGTTTTATATCAAGTGTGTTCTTCCAATAACCTACAGCTAAAATATTTTCATCACATTCCTGTTTGCTAACCTTTTTTTAATCCTTTTTTCTCTTTACAGAGACATCAGCAAGAATCAAATAACTGACATTGCACCTGATGCATTCAAAGGCTTGAAATCTCTCATTTCATTGTGAGTAGAAAATAGAACTGAATGGGCATTTGGGGAGAGCTTGCATGTAAGAGGAATAAAAATGATAATGTGCTGTCTGGGGGAACATATGTTTCTGTGTGCAACTGCCAGCTTGTGTGAAGCATCTGATCTTTTGTAAATGAAAAATCGGTGATGAAGTTTAGAAAGGAGGACTGTCTGCAAGTCTCTCGTAAGGCTGCTGACTTCTGCACTTCTTCAAGTCAGTGCATTATTCCATCTACTGTACACATGCACCTGCAGGCTGCTCCATGCACCCCTGCTCCTCCTGGCACACGAAACCCTCGCCTTAGCTCAGACACTGACTGCTGCTGTTAATCAGGGAAGAGTAGGGAAATACTTCCATACTGGATTTTTCTTCTATAGTAAGGAAACCACACTTTCTTAGGAGATTTCTAGTTTATTTGGTTTTTTGTGGTGGGGGTTTTTTTTGGTTTGATGGTTTTTTGGTGGGTTGGTTTTTTGGGGTTTTTTTTGTGGTTTTTGGGTGGTGGGTTTTGGAGGTTTTTTTCTTCAAACTAGTTAGGGAAGGACCTAACCATAAGAAAATGTTTTTACGTCTTAGCTGTAATTGCTACTTTATTAAGCTGGAAGGGGACTAAGTTATGATTTCATACAGAAGATAAAAGGAAGGTGGGATCTCTTGACAGCCATTTGTTTCTCTTTCTAGAACACAGAAAACTGATTTAGCACCAAGTTGAATTTACATGCAGCTGTATTTCAGCCTAGGTACCCACAGCACTACTAAAACAGTCGAGCTTTTAATGGGTAAAAAGAGCAATACAAGGTCAGAAGCTGCATATTGAGGATAAATTAGAATAGTGTTAGAAAGACCCATGTTGAGAGAAGAGGGAAGCACAACTAAAACGATATTTACCTGCATTAATTTTAAAGACAGTATTGAAACAATTATCTCATTAATATTCATATAACACAGCTTGGTTTTTTAAAACTGTAGTTTGTTTCTACAAGCTGCCGTATTTTTATTCTCTGAATACAGGATGATTCTGAGAAACTGAATAATTTTTTGACTAGAAGAATATCAGAAGGTTATTAAGTACTAAACTTACATGTTGCAGTAAACCTCTGAGCCAGAATGCAGAAGGATTGGCCCTTTCTTGTGCCCTGAATCCAGCTGGGAGAATGCCAGAAATATATATTAAATGTTGCTGGTGTTTGTTGAATAGTTCAGGCGGTGTTATTCAACATGCTGTGGAAATGGTCAAATCCCTCACTGCTGTCTGGAAACAATTCAGCCAGAGAGTGACATTTACTGAACGCTACAGTTTTGGCTTAGTATGAAACTACTGCTGATGCTGCAGTGCTGCAGCTGCCTGGTCCTGCCAAACCTCCTGGTCAGGAGTGACATTTCCACTGGGCTTGACTTCCCAAGGCAAAACTTTACTTATTCAGCTTTAGCCACAGTTAATTCAGATACCCCCAGGTGGCCTCAGGAGTGTGGGACAAAACACATCAGAGTGGACAGAGAGGAAATGAGAATATAAACTGGGCTGGAATTTATGGTGTTTTGACTTGCATACAGAAGCAAGTGACATGACTGTGTATTCTCTGCCCAGTCATCCAAAGCGGTATTTTAAGTAAATGATGTTTGAATATGTTTATGTCCAAGTGGGTAAAATGGTGCTGGAGTTAATGCCAGTGGGTTACAACAGGGAGATGAGATGCAGCACACCAAAGGCTGTAGCAAGGGAGCTGCCCCTGAGTCTTTCCTTTTTTCCATGTTTGCCTCAGTTTCCCTCCACCACAGGCACACAAAGCTGTAAGACACAGTTGCTCCTCTCCTTGGCAGCCTTGTTTCTAGGACAGTATCAACTCCAGTCTTGGAATTATCCACCTCCTCCCCTAGGGTCAGTTGTCTGCTGTGCTTTTACTTCGTCTTGAAAGGTTTTGCCCCTGCTGTTCATTGCAGGGAGGTCTTGCAGATGTTTTCCTATGGTTGACAAGCCATGGTTAGTTCCCTCATCTTTCATGACCTGTCATCCAGACCTGGCAGGTTCCTCCCTGTAATTCTTTCAGTTTCTGAGCCCTAGATTTCTTTTTGGAGCAAGATTATCTGCTGGTCAGCAGAATCTGGGTTTCTCCGAAGAAATCTTCCCCAGGTTTGTACCCCTCAGAAGCAGAGGATCTTTTGCCTGGACTTTGCCACATCCACCAGCCCAGCTCAGTCAGGCACAGACAAGTGCAAGAGAACTTTTCAGAAGTGCCAGCCCTCCCAAAGGAGGGAGGAAGGAAGGGGAAGGAACTGCCAAAGGGGAAGGAACAAGAGGTGGAAATGAAGTGAGACATTGGCTTACCCGTGTTTTCCCTCTTCAGCAGCTCAGTTATTTAGGTGCCCAAGGCCCCAGTAACTTCAGTCAGCTGCATGCCCTGGAGGAACACAGCTCACATAGAACCTCAGCTCGGCTGAGAGCAACTCTGATCGTTCCTGCACCTCAGTCAGATGTGATTGGTGCATACATTTTAATGAGACACCACCGAGGTTTAATCTCTGTGCAGAGCAGCTGGACTTTTCAGCTAGCTGAGTTCAAACCAGAAGAAAGGAGGGGAAAGTATTAATGCACAAATGAAAGTAAGCAACTTGGCTTCCATTAAAAATGAAGTGCTGCTGTGCTGCCTAAAATCCTGGCTTTTTTTCCCTGTGCATTATTCCCATTTTGTGCTCCTCCCTCTGCTCCCTGCTTGCATGCAATCGCAGTGCTCCCTGTGGGTCTGGAGAGCCAGAGTGCTCCTCTGGAAGGCAGCCAACATTGTTACTCTGCCTCCTAATGCAGGCCTATATTTAGTGGGTCCTACTCTGCTTTCTTCTGAAGTCAGCTTGGCTTGGTGTTTCCAGGCAGAAATGCTTCTCAGAGTACTCTGCCTATGGCACTTGTGTAGAGATGGTAGAAAAAATGGTGTATTGCACTTTTCAAAACACAGGAATGTTTGTAACAGAAGCTGCTTCCTCTAAATTGTATAAAACTTACATCTTTTAAAAGTGCTAAGTGATCCATGTGCTAGCAGGTGATAAGTTTTTATTGTAAATCTATATATTTTCTCTAACAAGAATTCACCTGTGGGAGTCAAACAGGTCACAAAATGTTTGTACTTTAAAGCAGCCATTTCTGCCTTGGGTTTTGTCTGCATTTTGCAAAAAAAAGACAAGTTTGTTCCTGTAGGGTACTCAAGTCTTCTCCATTCCCCACATACAGGAAAAAATAAGTTATTTTCTCTATGCCCATTTTTCAATGGGATTTTGTTCCCTATTCATTTGACTCTTTGGAACAAGGAATTTCTACAATTTGGGGATGTATGTAACTTTTTTTTTCCTGGTTGTTACAGAATAAGGAACCAGAATGATTATTCTTTAAGAGCATTTTTTTTCCCTTCTTCCTACAGTTTTCTGGTTTTTCTTTTCCTTCTTGTTGTGCTGGAAGAATTAGTCTTGCCATGCAATACTTCTTTCATATGAATATGAGAGCAAACAGTACCCTTGCATTGAGAAGTGTGGCAAAATTGGTTGGTTGCAGAGGAATGTGTTATCTGAATTTGAAGGAAAAGTTTGAAAGCAGTTTGTCTGTAGTGGCTGGTGTTTGTGTTCATGGTCAGCAGGGCCTCTGTAAGTGCTGGAGTGGTCAACAACAGCCCAGAGCATGGGCGACAGCTCAGGAGTAGTTTCGTGTTTCAAGATTGCTGCACACACTTTCTGAAGTAAATTAGTTTTTCATTTAATCAGCTCGAAATCTGGCTGGTATCACTGAGAGGATTGTATCAGCATTTGGTTATTGTTAATAGTATCAAAGATAAATGTTATTCCTGGGGTCGGTAAACGTCCCACAAAGGCAGGTTTGGAAGGCCATATCCAGACTGTCTGGGGAGGTTTTATGAGATATGACAAAATAGTCTAAGCCTTCAGGGTGTTAAACTGCATGAATAAGTTTTAGACCATTGCAGAGGGAGAATTCCTTTGGTTTTGTTCATATACTGAATTAAGCTAGTGAACACTTTAAAAGCTTAGATCAGCCTGGGCACAAAGACAAGAGACAGCTGAGGTTTTGACATAGCAGTCCCATTTAGACCATCATCTCCTGGGTGATGATGTATGGGGTGTCATTCATGGTGATTTGAAATCTGCAATAAAACACTGTCTATTGCAATAGCTGACAAACTTATTTTAAGGTAACAAATTGCTTTGGATAGTTTTACTGTGATTTATTTAGCTTAGCTTGTTCTGAAGAAATATGAAATAGTGCAGGGGAAAAAAATTACATGTCTAAGTTTCTTTTAGATATTAGAAATTTATTGCTGTTTTTATCCCTATCAATTCCTCCTCTTCTGAAAACCTGAATTCGTATTGAGCCGGTGCCATTGCACATAGCTTGGGAAATATAATTCTTCCTAGCAAGAATTGTTTTCACAGTCTCAAGAAAAGTTAAAAGCATTCTGAGGACTGAAAAAGACATTGCATAAAGTCACAATTTGACACTTCAGTAAGAATGTTTCAGCCCAGCCAAAATAAAGGAACACTTAGCTGGAAACCATATGGTCTAAAGTAAGGGATTCTGTGCTAGGCTTTCATACCTCAAAAAACTCTGTGTCACCTTCAAGGGAAAAATCTCTGTGTTCTGTGATCTGACTTAATGAAGCAGCTAAATTGCAACTACATTTGCAAGTGAGGTAGGCTGAGGAACAGAGACATAAAACACAGACAACACATCAATTATTGTTTCACACCCTTCGAAGGTGGTGTGTTAAACTTCAGTGCAGCTCAAAGACCACGTATCGGTAAAGTCACTGCAAATTCCCCCATTTTAAAATGGTTCCAGAGGTCAGAATGGATAGAGACTGTGAAGAATCAGTGTAGATTTCATGTTTTAAGACCCTGCTGCTGAAGGTTTGGTCCATGCTTGATTATATTCTCACCCAAGAAAACATACGTGTGGCCAGGGGTGCTTGCTGTGCTTTCCTTGTGTGGTGTCCCCCAGCCCTGCAGATCAATCTATGCAGGGACTGTTTACACTGCTTAACCTTTGTTTTAGAATATCAATTGGATTAAACGACAAAACTTGAAGTTTAGCAGTTACAAGTTTTAAATTGGCAACTTAATATCTCATGTGC
The DNA here is from genome assembly GCA_013397915.1 of Daphoenositta chrysoptera. Classification (NCBI taxonomy): domain Eukaryota; kingdom Metazoa; phylum Chordata; class Aves; order Passeriformes; genus Daphoenositta; species Daphoenositta chrysoptera. The sequence continues at coordinate 183,968 of VZRO01001448.1, read as the reverse complement.
CTTGGGATAGATACATTGTTAGGGGACTATTAAAACACGGTGCCAGAATCAGGCTGAAGAAACACAATGCCTCATTTGTGACTGTTTTATATTTGTATAACTTTTTGTTACAGATCCATAATGACTCGTTAGGGTGCTTCTCCCAGGGATTTCCAATGCTCACAGTGCTGCCAGGGGTCTGGGCTTTATGTGCTGTGGTATTTGTCAGACCCGTGACATCTCATCTTCATCTAAAGATGAGAAGCCAATGAAGAATCAGGAGCATACACTAAAAATCTTAGTAATTTTTTTGTGTTCTAATAAATGTTCTAATTCACTGTCTGTTGGCAGCAGTTACTGAGCTAATTTTATTTTTATTACATGTTAACTTTGTTAGTGTATTTTTAATTAAAAAAATGTTTTGGGTCTAAAATTTCAGGTGCTCTGGGACAGAAGAAGGGTTGGGTTCCTGTGCCAAGCTTGCACATTAGCCAGGACACCTGCATGTCCTGCAACACATGTGAGGGAACAAGTGAACACCATTTTTAGAACTTGTAATGCCAAAGGGCAAATCTCTTAAAATTTACCTCTGCTGGATAAAGCACTGGAGAATTAAATGAAGTTATTGAATTGGTGGTGTTTCCTGCTATATGGCTTTCTGAAGTTGGGTTTTTTTGGGGTTGTTTTGGTTTGGTTTGGTTTGGTTTGGTTTTTTTTTTGTTGTTGTTGGGGTTTCTGTTTGGTTTCTTTTCCCCAGAGGTGCTGTTCTGGGAGCCCTGGGTGCAGGCCAGGGCTGGGCAGTGTGGCAGGGGGAGAGGAGGCTCTCGGTGGCTGCAGGGACCCCCAGCCTGGCCGCTCCCCCAGCTCTGTCCGGGGCAGCAGGGGCTGCTCCGAGCAGGAGCCTGCGGAGGCAGGACCCAGCCCCCAGCCCTGCTCGCTGGTGGGATGTGCTCTCCTGGCTGCACCGAGCAGAGCACTCGGCAAAGCAGGAGTTCTGTGCTCTTCCCTGCAGGAAGGGGCGATGGGGAGCTAATGAGAGGAGCTGCAGTGCAGTGCAGATCTCCCCTCCTCTTCTCTCCTCGGCAGGGCCGTGTGCCTGCAGCCCGGCCGTGGCAGGCAGACGTGGCATCAGCTAATTTGGCAATGTGCAGTGCTGAACATGAATATGAATTAGAGACAAGTGCCTGAGCTCTCATACTGACTTTTGTTTAGCTGCTAATCTGTTTGAATGCTAATGTGCCACATGCACATAAGCCAAATTAGTTTGGAAAATGCTTATTTTCCTTTTCATGGCTTCTAAAAATTGGAGCTTTGTTTTATTTTATAAGCTACTTTGATCTGTTTTATTTTGCTCAAAATAATAAAGAAGATGTATAAACACATCCAAGGTTTAAAATTCAGTGGCACACTGCTCTATGACCTTCTGACTCTCAAATTAAAAATAAATGAAAAAAAATTGTTCAGAGGGTCTTATTTTGATACTTACATTCAGTAGTACCATAGAATGTGAGTATTGATATTCCTTTAAGGTTTTACTTTACCCAAGTGTTTTACTTCTACAGCCAGAATAACCCTTAGTCTGGAGTGGGGATGTTTTTACTTTCCATGGGCATTTTGTAAAAGTTGGCTTCTCAATTCTTCTTTGCTGTTGTGCTGTGCATTATTGATCAGCACTGATGATCCTGCTCCTTCACAGAACTAAGGAAGATACTTCTCTGACATCCCAGAGTTTACAATCTAAACTTGGTGTACAGATGCCACACTTGCTAAAGAAAGGTTTTTCAGAAAGACTGGAAGGTGAAAAGGAAGCATGCTGGGTTCTGTGGCCATTAATGTTTTAACCTTTTGCAAATGTTTTGTTTGCAGTGGTTTTGCTTCCTGATACAGGTGCACACATTTTTGTTCAGAAAGAAATCTGTGAGTCAGCCTTTCACATGTTGGTTTAGAGCTCAGTGAAATCCAGGGACTTGAATGTATTGTCTAAGTGGTCCTGTTAAACCTTTCCAAGCCCAGCCACCGTTTCTGTCAGCTTTGGATAGAGTACAAAAATCTGTATCTATTGCATTAAATTCTGTTGAAATAGGAAATCGTGTGTGTCTTCTGAAGCTAAAGTTAAGAAACAATCAGAAAAATTAAGAAGCATTCATTACTCACAAAAACCACTAACTACAGCAGCACATTAAAAGCCACCCTCCTGACTCTGTACTAGATGGAGAAATTGTTATCTTTGTTTAGAGAAAATAGAATGCTGGATGACCATTAGTTTCTTGAGTAGCACTGCAGTTCCTGCTAAGCTGCAAAAGTAATGAAAAATGAGGTTTCAGTTTAGGTTTTGGTATTTAAATGGTGTTATTTTGTTTAGGCTCCGAAATGAGCTGATCTGGGAACGCTCCCACAGGGGTGATAGACTCCCAGTGACTGATGAAGAGTAAACTGAAGTGCTGATGCTCTGGGAAGGCCAGGGGGTATTGGAAATGGTCTGTCATGCTAAGAGTTTGTTTTTCAATGTGTTCAACTCTTCCTAATATTTCAAATGTTGTAAGGCAGGGTAAGGCAGGATTTCAGCCAACATCCAAGCCTCACATGGCCGTTTGATTCATTGCCAGCCTATTGTTCCACATTACAAAATGAGGGAATCAACCAGTTCCGTGACACATAAGCAGGAGAGTTTTGGCATGAGCTGGTTTATAACCATTTGCCATGTCCTATGCAGAGCAGAGAAACGACATAAATTCTGTTTTTCCCAATTTAAAGCATTTAGGTAAGGCAAAATATCATCAGAGAGAGCCTCGTTGTCTTCCCTTTTAGCAGGACTCACATAAGCTCCTCACCCACTCTCTGGTTTTGACAAATGACACCAGCCTGCAGAAATGACATGAGTAAATACTTCAGCCATGATTGAATTTCAGGTGTTCCTGTCATACATGATTTTGCTCTGATCACTGGGTGAAACATCTCAGCATAACCGTGGTTCTGTCTCTCCTCCCCCTCAGTTCAATTTCTAAGGGTAATATATGTGCATTTTTCCATTAAAAATGAAATATTTTTAATGTTAAAACTGAATCATGGATATCAGGTCATATATTTATGGCTGGTTAAATATACACAGTGACTCTCATTTTTGTTATTAAAGCTTTACTGATTTTTATAACTAAGCTATACCTAAATTATTTTTGAGTTCCTGAAATATATGTCTATTTCCAGTTCAGGATAAATTTCTTTATATTAGTTCATTGAAATGGTAACAGCAGCTGGTGAAGCCATAATATTTTATCCAATGATGCCTGTGTCACATTTCATGCCAATTACTGTATCTTAAGAGACTCAGTTATATGAAATTTTATCTACAACCAGCTTGTGCTCTCTGGCTTTTAAATTCAGTATTACTGAGCAGAATTCTAGGTTTTTGCATCAGACAATGTGCCTTTCAGTGGCTAAAATATTTCTAAAAATGATGGGAAAAAAAAATCCCTTAACAGAATGAAAAGTATTTCAGATACAGTTTTTGGATGATGTCCAGTTTCTACATTAAAAATGCTTTCCAACACCAGACGAAGCCTGAATCATAACGACTCATTTAATGCCATGTGCTCTCTGAAAAGAAAATGAGATCAGTGGTTAAATGAAATGCCCACAGATCCTGGGCATGGTGCACCATGATCAATAAAGATGATAATGCAGAGATGTGGGAGGACACTAAACTGGGCTGTTATTTAAGATTTATTTTGTCTTCCTGAATCTTTCAGAGTGCTCTATGGAAACAAGATCACGGAGATTCCCCAGGGCCTTTTTGATGATCTTGTGTCTCTGCAGCTGCTGTGAGTATGATCCCTTCCTCTTCTTTATTTTACTGACTAGCTAGATTTACTGTTCTTTCAGCTTCTGACATTAATAGAACCACCTTTTCCACTGAAAACTCTCTGGGATGTGCTAGTCTGTTGTTTCTGTGTCAGGCAAGAGGGAGGCAAGGGCTGAAAAAACTAAAAAAGGAAGGTGTCAACAGTTTTATAGCACAGTGTATATAATGGATAATAGACACAGAGGATTTAAGTGTGGGGAGGAAATGAGAGACTCGGTCCAAGAAAGGAAATTTGGTCACTGGCTGATGCGTGGGTGGGGATGCCATCTGATTGTTTTTGCACATTGAGCACTTGTGGTTGAATGTCTGGATCCTAGAGGGCTTCTGTGCTGCAGGAACCTGCTGGGGCAAGGGAAGGGGCAACGTGAGGGGTCTGACTGCTGCAGCTCGTGCTCAGCTCCACGTTCTTATCATGTCAAATGGGCTTAGTTGCAAGAGAAATGATTTCACAATATATTGTTATTTGAGTATTTTATGCCATGTGTGATTTAACTGGCAGTCATGATCAGGGTAATATAATATATGTTCGGTATGTATTAATGGAGCAGAAAAAATTTCCTAAACCAAATGTGAAATTGCAGATTTCACTCACTCTTGTCTCCATGATCACATTGGGGACCAGTAACTCCTTCAAAGGGAAGGGAATCACCAGGCAGTCAGTAGAGGGAGCAGCAGGGAAGTGAGTTTAATACATATTTGTAACATTCTGATTACCATTGTGGATGATGCGCTCAGAAAATAAAGGTGATACATCAAAAGTGAGTCAATGCTGCTTTATGTGACATACAGCACTCCACCCCAAACAGTAAATCATGTTTAATATAGAATATGAAGTAGCTTTTAGACATGTTACTTTAAGCCTTTCTGACAATCCTGATGTAGCCTGCAATGAATTTCCCAGAGATTGTCATTGCCATTGGATGTGTCACTATGACTGCAGCCTTTGCCCTTATAGGCTGTATCAAAGTAAGGATAGATTTGAATTCGAATTCATGAGCAAAACCAAGCAAGTAAACTGAAGTAGCTGAAATGGCTCTACATGCTAAGTGAAGGACTACTCAGATGTGTAATTTATCCTTGATTGCAGACATGAACCACCCTGTTCCAGAGCAGGACAAGCAGGAGCCCCTTTGGTTTGGCTGGGACAGTCCCTGAGCTGTGGCAGTGGGGAGCTGCCCATTGTTTTATCTTCACCTTGTGCACATACTTTTTCTGGCAGCTCTTTTCCTCTCTCCTGCCCCAAACCTCACAAGTTTTTTGGTACTTCAGTGTTTCCATGGCAGCCTGTGCAATAAGAGAAATTTTGGGGATGGTTTGCCAGGTGTGAGGACAATAATTATGAAAGTGCAGAGGATCTGGGATTCGTCCCACTTGGACCTCCTAGAAAAAGAAACCTGTGTTTTAAAAGAATCTGAGTTTTATTACAGTCTTCCCCCACCTAAATATTTTATGGTTACAACTATGAAGTGATACACTTGGAAGCAGTTCTGTCTAATCCAGGACTCTTCACAGATAGAATCTTTCCCAGTAGGAAAATATAAATTTAAAAATCACTCAACACATGTATCATGGTGTCCTATAAAATATGGGTCTAGAATTTTGCATAAGGCATTAAGCAATTTTTAACTCCTTTATAGAATAGTCCTGGCGTGCATGTACAGCAAGCCTTCAGTGAAGTGCCTTCACTGGTTATTTAAGACAGGATACAATTGTTTTTAGTCAGAATTAGTTCAAGTGATGCCTTTTTGTTAAGAAGAAAAAATCTGTGTGCCAGAAAACCATTGAAAGGTGTTGTGCTTCAACTATTTAAACATTCTCAAGTTGAGAAGCTCCAAGGAGGTTGCCCCATTTTGGGATTCCCAAAATACCATGACCCTGGAGCCTTCCAGTGTCCTCTGGAGCATGTTTGTATGTAGAGCATCTTTTGGCAAGGAGAGCATTGAATGATCATGCTTTAAATGCAAACAAATGTCTGCAGCTTTTCGGGTTGTGGCTTTGAAGCAGCTGTTCTGGGATTGCTTGTAGTATTTTAATGGCTACTAAAAAAAAATAAATGGCATTCGTTGGTCCTAGACCTGCTGTTGAACAATTGGAAGAGTGCCCTGTGATTAGATCTAATTTAGTGTTCAGTGGGCACTAGATTGGATTTCTTCTTATTAGTCTGGAGACACTCTGATAAGAACACTGATTAAGGTATCCTGGTAGCCTGTCTGATTTCCTGAGCTGGAGCAGAAGCAGTTTTGAAAATGTACTGGCTTTATGATAAAGCAGGACACAATGAGAAAAAGGGAGTCCTTGTGGGTCCTGTATTATTTAGAAGGAAAAACTATTATTTAGAAAGAAAATATTTTATTAAAAATGAAAAAAATAATTACTGTGACATTTCAGAACAGATATTATTGTTATTAGTTGTTTTGGATAGAACTCCTCAGAGTATCTCAGACATTTAATTATTCTTCAGTTTAAATATACTCTCACAATATAGGCTAGGATTATTCCAGCTGTATTCTGGCTGAATTGTTCTGTGTAAGGGCCTAACACCTTCAGAGAGTACCACTGGTGTCAGGAGCCCCAGAGCTGGGTAAAGGCATTCTCATCTCAGGCATGGTCACATCTTCAAGTGCCCTGTTTGACTTTGTTGTAGGGGAAATGAATTCAGAACAAGTTTTAGACCACCTGGCTGGCATCAGCATTCCACATTTCTGCCCTGTAAGGCAGAGGTGGTAAGCCAGTATTATATTATATTATATTTGGCAAGAAAATAACTAGGCATGGTTATGGGGTTTTTGTTGAGGGATTAGGGTGTGGTTTGGTTGGGCTTTTTTTAAACCCTGTGGGTTTAATTCAAAATGTTGTTTCTGAAGTTTTCATTATAAGTAACTATCTTAAGTAGTTAACATTACCCACAAAAATAATTGCAATCGGATTTTTGTTAAATTGCTGATTTCACAAATCTGATGTGTTTCTTAAATATGCAATGGTACCCAACAGAGCAGCAAAATCCATTCTTCAAGTCCAACTACACATCTGTTCTGTGGAGCAGAAGCTTTTCTTGGACCATGTAGTTTTCCTTATCCTTTTTGAAGTTGCCAGAGGAGAGGATGAAAGAAAGTTCTGTAGCTACTGTACCCTATCCTCATACATTCTTCTTTTCAGCAGGTTGGATCAAGTGCCTTCTGAGAATTTTAGGTCAATTTGGATTTGAGAGTGCTATGTTGTTTTCCAGAAAGGGATAATTGGTTTTTAGCTTTTGTGGGTTTTTTTAATACAGTGAACGGAAACTTTCATTTTACCGGGGGAGCAATGCATCCAGGCTGTGAAACAGTGTTTGATTAATTATCATTGTTTGCATTTCTTGCATTTAAATACCAAAAGAATGGCAAAGGCTTCAGCTTAAGGTGGAAGTTCTCAAGTAACCATTAGCTGCCATCAGTTTGAACTCCTGTCCAGGAGGCCTTCAACTGACCTTGGGCTGTCCAGAACCTGGAAGACATTTAACTGTGCTGCTCACCTGTCCTTCATTTCCCTGGGAATGTGGACAGGCTGTGTGAGGAGCCCTTGGCCAAAGTGCTGCCAGTCCCTGCTCCGGGGGCTCTGCAGGGCACTGCAGCTCCTTCCCTGGGGCAGCCTGGGACAGACAGACCCAGCAGCAGCTCCGCTCGCCCAGCCACGGGCACCGAGCTGGGGAGCCAGCACTTGTCATCTCGAAGGAATACACTTCCCTCCCTAAGTAATACACTTCCCTCCCTGCAACCATATTAAAAACAAACATTCTGGGAGCCTTTTCATCACAGCCGTGCGCTTCGCCGTGCTCTGTTTCCTGCAACAAGGAGCTATCGTAAAATCTCTTCTGTTTAAAGAGGCTGTATAGCAGAATAAAATGAGGGATGAAGTCTCATTTTTCAAATGTCTGGCAAGTATCAGTTTTCAAGAAATCCCTTTCCTTGAGGAAATTTACTTTGCATGGTTACTAATCGTGCAAGTGCTCGGGCGTGTTGATCCTAAATCTTCTGCTGGTGATCCCCGTGTTTTACTGAGCAAGAAAAATCCCCATGGTGGGCTCTGTTTTGATGTTGCTAAACGTAGATCTACTCCAGGGGTACATATATATTAAAATCAGAGGCTCCTTGTGTTCCTCCCTCAAGAAACGAAGCCAAAAGCTTACAGCCTTCTCCTCCTTCACCTAATATCTGGTCATTAGGGAAAACTCAACACTGTAGCTGGAAAGGACCAATAATCATATTGGTGCCTGGAGTTTGACATATTGACAGATAAAGTGATGTCTGAAGTGGTGACAAATTATCACTCACCTAACCTGGGTTAAAATTGGAACTAGATATAATATTTACAACCTCAGCTGACCCTAAAATAGACTCGTATGAAGTGACAAGTCATGTGTGTACTTTCAGAACCTGCTATCATCAGTCTTCCCAAAATTCAACCAGTCAAATTTTGGTTTGAGTGATTCTTACTTTTTTTAACTTGTCTTTTATTCTGTTTTTTCTGGGATGAGTAAGGCAGACACTTGGTATGCCCAGCTCTTTTCTGGTGAGGTTGTATCTCCACAGCAAGTTTGCCAAGTTTGAAGTGCTTGTGTTGCTTTGTAACTTTTCTGGTGAGGTTGTATCTCCGTGGCAAGTTTGCTTGTGTTGATTTGTAACTCTAAATTGAATCCCAGTACTGAAGAGCTTAAAACAGGATCTACCAATTATTTATTGTGTACTTTTGGGGCTTGATAGAATCTCAAAGAAAATGCTGCGATATACAAGCTTGTACAGAGTATTTAAAAACAACAGAATGTACATCAATTCCAATATTTGGCATTGTATACATTGCTCTGTTGTATACATAAATAGATTAATCAGCTATGTAAACAGTACATAAATGTCAGAATAAAGAAAGTACAGTTTTCCATCTACAAATCTTCAATAGCCCAGTAGTCTCTTCTCTTCCTCATAGTAATCTGGACTTTAGGTGATGTACAAAATTTTCTTGTTCTGTGGATTTCTTAATTTTTCTCATGGAGAATGGGCAACAGGCACTAAAAAAAGGGCCTTTTGACCAGATGTAAGGGGAAAACATTTTCACAATTATGTCAGGTGGTTGGAGTAGGCTGCCCAGAAAGCTGTGCATCCTCTGTCCTTCAAGGTTTTAAAGTCCAGACTGGATAAAGCTCCAAGCAACCCAATCTGACCTTGTAGCTCATCCTGGTTTGGCAGCCTATCAGGGCAAGAAGCCACTCGAGCTTCCTGGAATTCTGAATTATCCTGTGATCTGGTGATCTGCATTAACTGTGCATGAATGGGTCATGCTTTGAGTGGGGTTCAGAGCAGATGACCAGATGCTCCTTTGCAACCTATGTCATTTCTGGGTTCTATGAAAAATTCTATGAATTCTTAGCAAAATGACATATGAGCTTTTCTCTTGATTACTCAAAATATTTCTGGCTACAGCATAGACACTATGCAACCCTCATCCTTCTAGGCCAGGACAGAATGCTCCCTGCACAGACCTGTTTAATAGCTTTAGAATTGCTTTCCAGCCATTTGCCTCAAGCTTTTTTCCTTCAGATTTCTGCATTTAGGTTGCTATTGTGATAATGTTACTAAACTCAATAGCTGCTGTTAGTGACGGAGCAGCATCTGCCAGACTCAGAAATACAATTACAGTCAAGCACTAATGAAAGACTGCAACAGCATCTGCCTTTTCTGTGTCACTTGTGTAGCCTGGCTGCATGCAGCTTCCCAAAACAACTGCTCATCCCTACGTCAGTGTGATCCAGCAGCCCCTCTGACGCCAGTGCTCCAAGCTGGGCTCTCTTGACAGAAACTCTCCTCGTAGTTATTGCACACAAACCTAACTCTCATAGCACTGAAAGCTGAGGAAATGTGTTTATTCTGTTGTGCATCTGAATTATCACGTGGTTGTCTAGAATCAGCTGTGATCTTGTTTGCAGGCACAAGTTAGACACTATTGAATTTCAAATAGCAGAAGTCTGGGTGCTAATACAACACGTGTTTATAATTCTGCAGGTAATAACAGAAGTACCACAGGATTGTTTTGTGGATGGTGCTCAACTGGAGTTGCAGACTTTTGGATCAGAAAAGGAATTTCTGAAATCTCTTTTTAAAATCCCACCAAAACAGGACTGTCAGACTGTGCTTTGTACTTCCTTCTTGACTCATTATCAGCTTGCGACTTTTCCATTTTAATTTACTGTGAATAAATTTGTCATCACCATCATCCAGCTTCCTGAACATGGAGAAACACTTGAAGCTGGTTAAGCAAGCATGATGATGATTTCATGCTGGTTATTATCAACTGAAGCACTGACAGACTCTTCAGTGGTCAGTCATCACATTAGAAAATGTAAATTTCAGTAGATGTTTAAATATCTCGACACAGTGAGAGACAATCAAAATGCTCCCTGACAGTCCTGAACATCTTAAAATGTTCCTGAAACCTAATATAATTATTTTGCCAATAACTAAGCAGGGGCACACACAATTCTGTCATTAGATGTTGCTTGTCATTGTCTGCTGGGATGACCAAGTGCTTGATTAGAGATTGCTGTATTGACACTTCAGCTGTTCTCTCATGAAAAATTGTGTTGAATCAAAGATGACACTTGATTCCCTATCAATTTCTGAAATTCTGAAAAATACATGCTAAATTTTTTTTGCACTTCTTGTAGCAGGTATTGTATATCCTCAGGAAAGCTTTCTGCTGGGAATTCTTTCTTTGCTGCTTTAGAGTGCCTCTGAATGTAGGTGAAGCCTTCAACTATTGATATTCTATAAAGGTCATGTCTGTTCAGTTTGTATTCTGCTCTTAGCCAGGCAAAACTGTTACCCATTTCTCCTCTTTCCTACGAGTCTCCTATGCCTCTTACATCTGTTTTTTCTGGTGAGTTCTCATTTTCCCCAGTGGAGTCTGGCATGTGGGATGTGCCAGCCAGTTCATGGGATGCCAAACATTTTCATTCTCATCGTGTTGTCGTTGCTGTCAAAACACAAAGCTGGTGAAAAAGGAAGAGAAGCTTTTCAGTGCCTCGGTGCAGCTTTTCTCCCCAACACTTTCCTTGAGGCTCACTAATGTATTTAGGATGATTCCTGCTCTATCCTGCAGCACCAGAGACCAGCCTGCAGTCCCCAGCACGTGTAGGGTTGCCAGGCTGCTGTCAATTCTCCAAGTTTTGTGGTTATTTCCTGATAGTTTGATTACTTGACTTTACTGAGATAAAAATACAAACATGGCTAAGAGTAAAAGCCATACAAACATTCCCATTTGCTCTTAAAAAACAATTTTTTCAATCATTTTGGGTTTGGAGTTCAGAATGTTATTTAAATGTTAATCACTTGAAGCTGTGCTTGGGCATATAATTCAATTATGGGACCATCTTAATTATGCAGATGGTGCTTATGAGCAGCTGATACAATTACAGAGCCAATTCAGTGCACATTCATTTCAAGGGCTTAGCTGAAACACATTATTATTTCAATGTGTGTGGACAAATCCTCTTTTTCAGGAAACGGGTTCATGGAATTGTAATAGTGCTCTGCTGAGCTCGTTGCTTTCAATGGTGTGCAAACCACAAGGTCTTTAACCATTCTCCTGTATTCTGTGGTGGTCCAAGGCTTGTGAGAGGTTTCTTCATGTTTTTTACATATCCAGAGGGATGAAAATGTAGACTTGAGTTAATAATCCATCATCCCTCTGGGTAGCAGGCAGTTTTATTTCTACTTGAATATTTAACCTCCTTTTGAATGGTGCCCCACATCTGGAGGCCGTGTGTAAATCTCATCCAATCAAGCTGATAACAAAATAGGAGAATTAGTGGAACTTAGTTTCACCTTGAATTGGTGAAAAATAAATACCATGTAATTCCTGCTAAAATAAGACTCCCCTTTTAATGTTGTTCCTTCTTTTGGTGTAAATCCAATAAAAGGAACCCTTAGTATGTTTTATGGCCTGGTTCAGTGTTCAAGGAAGATCAGTGTTTCTGCCTCCTGGAATATGTTTTTCTCATCTGCCTTTGTGTTAGTTTGTAAAAAACCTCTTATAACCACTTTTAACACCATATGAGGTCTGGCTTGTATACCTAATTAATAATTAGATGCCATTAGGGGTAGGGAAGAAAGATTAAGTAAAGAACTGAGATTTATAGAGGGAAATATTCATAGCAGATATTTTAAAATAACTGAGAGTTTTGAAAGGAATATGAACCTTAATGCTTCTGGCCAAAAGTCCTCATCTAACTCACTGTAAGTAGGAGGAAGAAATTTTTAGGGATGATGTATTCTGCTTCCTCAGTTTTTCACTTCTTCCCCCTGTTTCTCACTGATTCTGATCAGAAATAAGTCATTAATGTATCACCATCCACCCCATATGGCTACACCTGGATAACTGTTGAGCAGACTATCTGTGATGCACAGAATAGGTGTTGTTATCTCAGAAAAGCTATTTAGGGCTTGAATTCCCCCTTCTAAACAGTCTGCACAAGCACTTTTCTGTTCCAAATTACTCTGATGCTTAAAGGAGAGCATGTGCCTCTGTATTTGTGGCTGTATAGAGGATCAGTTGCTCTCATTTTTGGTGTTTGGCTCTAAATAAATGTCACAGATTATATCACCATGAACACAGTCATCGAAAATTCATGCCAGGAAACCTCGCCACATTGTAAATTCTATTTTCTAGCATTGGGTTTATTCATGTTTTGTTGAAACTAATGGGAGAATGAATCTGAATCCAGTGCATTCACTGCAGTTGCAGGTCAGTTTTGCTCACAGGGTTTACTCCATGGGATGGATCAGTAACATAGACTTTCTGCCCAGTCTTTACACAAGAGAACAGCATCTGCCCAAAGCAGCTCTGCTGTGTCCTTCTGAGGCATCACAAAAAGACATTCTGGTTACCCACATGTAGAAATACAATTTTAGTTTAGTTGTAAATTCTCTTATTGCTGAGATTGTTTTCATTTTTGCTTCATGCCTTGTTACAAATACTGCTTGCAACATAAACCATTGCTGTAATACTGGGAAAAAAAATAGCATCTAGCAGAAGAAATTGAAATACATACTTGTTTTCAGTTTTGCTCCTGTGTAGCTCAGGGACCAAGCCTCTGTCATGGGACAGGAGCAGCCAACCCAAGCTGATGTGCATTCCCTAAAATTGGAGTGGGACCAGTGCAAAAGGACAGGGGGTAGAAATCAAAGGATTTGTAATGCCTAAGAGCATGTCTAGGGATATTGTTCAAAATTCAGTACCTGGTTCTGCCTTCTAATACCTTGTTGACCCATTCTTTATGGATAAGATACTCTACAAGCTGGAAGGAGAAATGCACGATGTGTGAGATCCGAGAGGAGGAGGCTTGCTTTGGTTTGGACATACAAATGGCTGTGAGCAGCAAGCAGGCAGAGATGACATTTGCTGTTGGAGCAAAGGAGGAGGAGCTGCTCCTACAGCCCAATGGGAAAATTACCCTTTTACTTTCGGAGAAGCCAACAGGAGTGTGGATTAGGTGTCACGGAAATACGGATTCCAGAGGGGTCATTCCAGTGCTGCTTATGATTTCATAAAATTGTTTTAGCTATTAGTTCATGCAAAACTGTAACCTCATTTATCCATCATTGCCTTCTATGGGATTTTGTCCTAAGTAATGTCAAACTTCATTTTCCACAACATGTGAAAGAGGAAATTCGGGTAAATCAACACTGGCTGTTCTGTAGGCCAGAAAGGAGAGCTCTCTTTTGGAGCCCTCTCATTCCAAAGCATTTCTGTTCTCCTGGAGTTCTCCATGCTGCCCAGGTATGCCTGCATCTCCTGTGTGTCACACATACTCTGGCCATTGGCTGCAGTAACGAGGCTCTGCCAAAACAACAGTGGGAGCAGAGATCTGTAATGAGTGTGTGATGTTCCAAAGGTTTCAGGAATGTAAAGGCAGAGGAAGCATCTTCTGAATTACTTTTTGGAGGAAAGAAAAGCATCATGTGCAGCTAGCAAGCCTGTATTTCTTCCTGAGTGGCTGCCCTCGTGTCTCCAGTGGTGCCCGTGCAGTTTGTTGAGAATGGAAGCTTCCTGTGCTGTTAGAGGTGTCTTTAAGAGGATGCCTTTGCTTGCTCAGGAATGGAGGATATATTTTCCTTCTTGCCTATAAACATTCTTCTGGTTTCATATTAGTGTGCTGCCTCAGAGAAAGCCACAGTGATGCAATATTTAGTCCTTTAAACTCATTGACAAGGGAAGAATTTTGTGCTTGAGAGAACTGAGTCAGCAACATATATCGTTTGCAATTTACCATTTATCTCAGGGCGGTAGTAGTCAAAAGATGTGGATTTTAGTTTTGCTAAGAAGAATAGGTAATTTCCTGCCTATTTCCCTTCTGAATGCAAGATACCACCTATGCAGATGACAGTGACAAATTAAGTGTTCTTGTGTTTGATTGTCTCAGCAGGAGATGCAGCTTGTTGTTGGGTTTGTATATACTTATTATTAGGGGCAGAACTCTGGATGGATGATCTAAGAAAGCTTGCACAAGTACTGCCCAAGATTTTCTAGCTGACCTGATTAGTTCCACCAGCTAGTTGCTGTGTAGATGTAAAATTCTTTTTTTTCAGTAGTATTTAAATTGCCTTTGTGCTGCTTTTCCAAAACGGCACAGGACTCTGGTGTGACTGGAATTCATGGAATTGTAGGACAGTAGAGGCTGGAAGGCAACTTGAGTGATCACTTGACAATAGTCTGGAGAACCCTTGCTTAAAGCAGAGCCACCTGATCAGGTCAGAGCAGGTTGCTCATGGCTTTATTCGGTGTCACCTTGAAATCCTCCAAGGACAGGGACAGCACAGCTCCTCTGGCAGCCCAGGCCCCTGCCGGGCTGTCCTTGGGTGTGAACTGAGTTTCCTTTCAGTAAGTCTTAGCCCAGACCTAACACTTCTCTCTTTTTGTCTCCCAGGAGAAACATGTCTTTTTAATCTTCCATGATCAAATTAACTGTGCACTCCTTATCAAAAGATTTCAAACTCCCAGAATTTCAGTTAGACTTAAGACAGCTGATGGTAGAGAAAATTGAAAAATAAGGGTTCTTCTCATTGTGGGCTGTGTGTGTGCATGGAATAGCAAGGTGGGGAGTAATTTTTATTCCTGTGTATATTAAGCTGAATGCTTCCTTAAATATTTGTGTAGAATTTTGAGTAAATTGGGAGAGGGCTAGGCATGCAAACCACCCCAGCTTTAAAGTATTTTAAGATGGCTAGCACTGTGATATGTCTGTATATTCCCCAGATATGAGAGCACTCACGTCAACTGCGGATTTTTCACCTTTTAAATGTAACAGGCAAATGAATCCTTTACATGTGGTCTGGCTTTGGTGACTAGGTTAATATTTCTTTTTAGATTTAACCCCAAAGTCCAGTCTATCTTTATTTGATTATTACAAGATTTAATGAATTCCAAACCTTTTCTCTTTTTTCAGGCTTCTCAATGCCAACAAGATCAACTGCCTGAGGGTAAACACGTTCCAAGGTCTGCATAATCTCAAACTGTTATCTCTTTATGACAACAAACTGCAGACCATCAGCAAGGGGCTCTTTGCACCTCTGCGATCGATCCAGACTCTGTGAGTATGCAGGCATATCAAAAATGACAGCTCTCTCTTTCTCCACCAAAGATGTTGCCTGTCTTTGCATCTGACATTAAGACAATTTGGAAGAGACATCCGTGTAGCAGCCACTCCTTCCCTCCCTGAGAGAAAAGGAGCGAGAAAAAGAAGCCTTGCATCAGTTCAGCAAGGGCAGCTATCGACACAGCCTGCCCTTAGTGACAGAAATGTCACAGCTGTGTGAAGCTCGGGCTGTTTGTTGGGGAGATAATGTGTGCATTTGACTCTGTATAAGATATGAACAGCAGATTCTATTAGGATCATTGCCTAACAGTTTTTAATGAGCCAATGAGTCGGCATCTCTCCTGTCTGGGTCTGAGTCCTGCTGTGCAGTTCGTGACTTCTGTAACCACATTTCAGCTGACATTCCACTTAAGGGGAATGATATGTTGTCTTATTTGATCCATTAAGAAAATCCACTAAACATTTTCTGATAGTCTTTGAATTTGGAGGCATTAGAATAGGCATCAGAAGCAAAAATATAGAAATGATTCAATATTTTGTATAAGAAGGTCTCATCCTAAAGCTGTGAGTAATAAGATAATGAGGTAAATAGTACTCCTTCAGAGCTGGAGTTGGCAGCCTGATATTCCAGTATTAAAATATGTATGGGTGTGTATATATATACATACTGCAGTATATATGCACACACACGCTATAGTACTGCAGTTTTTCCTATGCAAATGCACATTGCTGTATTTTAATACTGGGAATGCATTGGCTGAATTAGTTGTATAAATGTTTTAAATCATACACAAATGAACTGATAGGAATGATTTCCTGCAGCAGAGTTTCTGCCACGTCCTCAGGCAGCCACAACATAACCTGAATTTCCAACAGATATTTGGCCAGTGTGTATTGCTGCAAACCATTAAGGCACTGGAATAATCATGTACAACACCCCCCAGTTCTGCCCCCCAGCTCTGCCACGCTTTCTGCTGCTCAGCTTGCTGTGAATGCACACACATCTGCAGGGGCCACGGAGAGGCTTCACTTACAGGGGTATATAAGGTTTGTCAGGTTAAACAACAGGCTTTTTTAGTGTTTATAGCCCTAAGGTATAAACATTTCCCCTTGGTTTCCATAGGCTTTGGCTGGTGCTCCTGCTGGCCCTTACTTAGAATGGGCTTGTCTCTTCACACCAAGACACTTTGTCATCAAAAGCTTTGATTCATTCTCCCATTTTTAATACTCCAAGTGATTGCCATCATCTGTGATTTTTCTGGAGCTGCAAAACCAGACCCTAATCCTGTTTCTGTGTGGTTCTTTGCTCTTTGGACCTTTCACAGCAGGAATGGCTCTACTGCAACAGGAATCCTGACTTTCTTCAGGCCCTTTCTGCTCTGTGTGCTTTCCCTTCCCGGTCCTGGACAGCCATTGCCCTGCTGTATTTTACACTTATTTTGTTCAGTGACAGTTCATAAATATAACTGCAAACAGAAAAGAAGTTTCTACAAGTGGAAAACAGTAACAGAGTCAGAGAGTTCTTGTGAGGCTATAACTTTATACCTCTGTCCAAACCAAATTGAAACATCTGTCTTTTCTTAACCTGTCTTTGCAGTTATTGGAGAGCTGAGTCCTGCTCCCTTGGAGGTCAGAGGGACTGATGCAAGTTAGCTGAACTGAGATTAGAACCTGGCTCTGGGAGAGACCTGGCAAACTCTCCTGACACAGTGCTCAGCTTTGTCAAGTAAAATAAATCAGAACATCTCTTTCTCTCTAAGATGCTCCAGCAGATCTCTGTTACCAAAGTCTAAACACCCAGTTAAAATCAGTGCTATAATACCTATTTACAATTTCATAGGAAACAAGTTGTGCAAATTTTGGTGAAGGATAGAGTGAAGTTGTACCTTGCATAAACATTTCAGTCTAAAAAGTAAAACTTTTTGCTTCAGGAAAAAATACATGTAAGGGAAGTACTATTATACATGATGAGCATATGCAAATATAAATTTCACTCTTGTGAAAAGATTCTGGATCACTTCTGTCTTTGCCCAAAGATCCAAGGTGCTTTACTAATTCACATTTTGATCCCTAGGAAATTGAGCTTGCTGATAAAATTCCTTTTAAACCAGGATACAAAATGGTTTTCAGGTAAGGTGCATTTCTCTCAAAAGGCAGCATGTCAAGCTCTCAGGAGAAACCGTGGGACTTGGTAGGTCTGTGTCCTTTGAAGGGGGCTTCGCTGCCTCAGTTTTTGCCTGCTCTGTGCGAGGACTCGCTGCAGGTGCAACGAGCTGCGAATCGCGAGCGCTCTCAGAACTCTCCCGTCCCCGAGCAGCCCCGCGTGCCTTCCCCGGGCCCGGGCTGTTTTTTCGGGGGCTGATTCAATTACTCCGCTCCTCAGCTTCAGCGTTGGTGAAAAACAATGATGGAGCGTGGTGTCACAGGTCACTCCTGATTAAACATGCCATCCTTCTCGCAGACATTTAGCTCAGAACCCATTTGTGTGCGACTGCCATCTGAAGTGGCTGGCTGATTACCTGCAGGACAATCCCATCGAGACGAGCGGCGCTCGCTGCAGCAATCCCCGTCGCCTTGCCAACAAACGCATCAGCCAGATCAAGAGCAAGAAGTTCCGCTGCTCAGGTAATTCATTTATCCAGCCTCTCCTGCGCTCTCAATTCAGCA
Source organism: Daphoenositta chrysoptera (assembly GCA_013397915.1). Taxonomy (NCBI): domain Eukaryota; kingdom Metazoa; phylum Chordata; class Aves; order Passeriformes; genus Daphoenositta; species Daphoenositta chrysoptera. The sequence goes on along the minus strand of VZRO01001448.1, from coordinate 165,840 downwards.
ATAAGCAGGTCCAGAGAGCCTGCTAATCGAATCTGCGGGACAGTGTTTGCTGTAATGGATATTAGGGAGCATCTTTGGAAATTAAATTTGGGAAATTCGGTTAGTTCAACAGAAAGGCAATTACCTTATGGATTAAAAAAAAAAAAAAGGAAAAGAAAAAGAAAAAAAAGGGCAGTCTATAGCTGTCCTCTCTTAAAAACAAAGAAAAGAAAAAAGATAAAAGCTTGTGACATTTAGTTGTGAAGAATTACTAAATTATGAAATATTTGAGGAAAACAATGACAATATATGTGAATCCATGTGAGAAATGTTATATTTTGACAGTGTGGAATGTGGCTGGATTGTCATTTGTATTCAAGCAGAGCTCTTACTGACCTAATGAGAGCTGAGCTCAAGTTTAGATCCCAGACCTAAGAGGCTGAGTACAGTATGAAAGATTTTTATACAACTGGCAATGTGCATTTCTGATCTGGGATGGGAGTGAAGCTGGGGGTGAGGGAATGGCATCAATTCACGTGCTTTCACAGACTCATTTCCTTATACCCACAAGTAACACACACTAACTCAAGTAAAATTGCCATCAAAGTTGGTAAGATTTTTGGTTTCAGCAAGCTTTGAATCAAAAGGTGCATAATAATTTAGGCAAAGGTTTTGTGTTTTGAATGAGACGGAAAAATATTTCCACCTGAAATTAACCTCCAAAGTAAGATAAACAGCTTTTTCTCAACCCTGTCAGTTCTTTATTTACAGTTCAGCTGTCAGTAAAAGGATAATTCTTGCCTTACACAGCACAACTAAGCAGATGACTGCTTCTTCATGTGTTTTTCCTATGGTTATATTGGTTGAATCTATTTTGGATTACTGCATTTTTGTGTCCTCTAAAGACAAGCAGGTTTCAGTAAGCAAATCTATTAGTGTGTACTGAGGAGAAAAATGACTGTTATTGATGGAATACCTTGCAGTGTTTTCTATGAAAATTACTATGATTTTTCTCTTTTTCCTCTGAAAAGAAACATGATTAATTGTGTTCCTGGTGGTAAAAGATTAATGGCTCTAGAAGGGGATGCAGCATGAAGCTGAGTGGCAGCAGCCCAAAACAAGCCATTGTGCTTTGTGCATCTCTGCGAGAAACATGCCGAGCTAAACCTTCCCTTTATGGGGAAAAGAAAATAAAGATAACTTCACTTGCAGTCAGCTTTTCTTGGGCAGGCTTGTTAAGGTCTTCAATCCCTTGTGATTCAAGCCACAAAATTTATAATCAGACCTGGAATTACGATGTATTTTATCTCAGTTTTTGGATTGTGTCCATCACAATAACAATGTAATTAACCAGTAATATTCATATTTAAAGAAACTGGAAATGAAAATGCATAAATATAATTTAGAAAGGGATGTAGATTGCAGAAACAGATCTGTATAAACCTGTACCAAATTTGCCATTGTTATTTTCTTCTGCTTTTATTAATGGGCTAGAGGAATTAATGTTATGTGTGTGCATGCATGCTCTGAGCAATGGTCCGGGCGATTGGGGAAGGCAAACACCATCTGATACCATTTAGGAGAGGTCATAGCTAGGAAGAGCTACAGTGCAGAACACAGTACCTGGTGATGCTGAGAATAATGCTTTGTGTGAGTTCTTATCTTGGGGGTCCTTTCCTTGAGGCATTGGTCTGTTTTTCCCTGGGTCTCCAGCTCTACATCTATATCAAAACCACATGGAAAAGGCATAATCCTGACTTATGAAGGAGGAGAGCAGGGATTGTACAGCTTCAGAACAAGGATTTCAGCTGGATGAAAACTGATGCTGTTCAAAAGCTGAGTAGAGAAGTGATCCTTGCCTGTAGAGTTTCCAGATGGTGATGAGACACATTGAACTCGACTTGCTGTCTGCTCACATGAGACAGGGAACATCTAATGGTTTAGAAAATCTTAGTTTGTAAATCAATCCAGGGAACAGACATCCTTGGCACCTGCTCTGCTCAACTTGTCCCTTTGAATCATGGCTGCTTCAGGCTTGGCATTTAGCAGGAATTTTCCATGTTTTCATTTTGAGGGATATGTTTCATCCCAGGATCTAACACAGCACGTCTCTGTGCAGAAATGTCCATGAGGTATGAATCTTCATTTAGAGCACTGGGCAGTGCTTTGTGTCATCCAGGGATGACACAATCCCACTGGGATGGCAAGGCTTAGTAACTTGTCAATGTCCTTACTGCCTTTGGGATTCTTCCTCTCTATTTTTTACATCTTCTGCTCAGTGTATGAGAAAAGAATTTTCATTTTAAATTATTTTGTAAATGTGCATCTCTTTATCAAAGGGTTCTTTTTTCAGGATCCTGGTATTGTCATGTAGTTTGTGTAATACATTTAGTACATGTCAATGGTCATAAAGTTGTTTTTTGAGGAGAAAACACAGGGAATGTGAGGAGTTGGTTAAGGAAGAAATGTGAGGGATTTTATCCTCACGCAGTCTTTGACCTTTGAGAAGAAATGAGGATGCACAGCAAGTGTGAGCTCTGTGGGAGCAGAGGAGCTCAGGCAGTGTCAGGATCACACCCAGGAGCAGTTAAGCCTAGGTGAGCTTAATACTTTGACATCAGGGAAAGGACAGTTTTAAAGTCATAAAATTCTGAGGTTGTCTTGAAGCAATCTGTGTGTTTTCCACATTCTTTTTCACAAGGGCATGTAGGGATAGGACAAGGGGGAATGGCTTTAGACTGTAAGATGGTTGGTTTAGATTAGATACTGGGGAGAAATTCTTCCCTGTGAGGGTGGGGAGGCCCTGGCACAGGGTGCCCAGAGAAGCTGTGGCTGCCCCATCCCTGGCAGTGCCCAAGGCCAGGTTGGACAGGGCTTGGAGCAACCTGGGACAGTGGGAGGTGTCCCTGCCCAGGACAGGGGATGGGATGGGATGGTCATTAAGGCCCCTTCCATCCCAAACCATTCCATCATTCTGTGATCATAAAGGGGACTGTCAGAAAGGACCTGTTATGAGGAAAAAAAGTGACTGTTCAGTAAATTAGGAAAGAAAGGGAAGTGCTTTTTCTATAAGGATAGGAGAGAGGAGTGGTTAGCAGGAACAGGAGAGAAAAGCTGAGATGTTTGAGGTTTCATCAGTCTGAAGTGGCAGAGCAGCATCAAGAAGGTAATGTCAAGTGGACACAGAAGCAGATGGGCTTAATAGAACTGTATTTGGTAATTAAATGGAACTGTGAAGACAGATCTACAAAACTTCATTCTGCTCACTGTTTCCTTCAGTTTTCATTCCAGGTCCCCACCATCCTATAGATAGCATCTAGCCAGCAGTACTTGCCTTCTTTTTTTCAGTTGATCAGTTTTTTCAATTGAGGCACTTTTCCCAGATGCTATTTCCTCCCAGAACCTAATGACTCAAGCTTTTACTGATAACAGTGGAGCAACATCTGCAAAGGTTATGAGTGGTCATAGGAAGGAGCTTCCATGCAACAGGTAGATAATGTACATAATTCCTTTTAAAAGGAGAATTGGAAGCATTACAGCATGAAATGAAGGAACAGCAGGGAACGGGACATGTTTTTGCCCAGGGCTGTGAGACAGGCAAAGCTTTTGAATATACCATCAAATATGTTCAAACTTCAGATTGCAATAGATACTATTTCCTGCGACTTTTAGCTTTCCACTTAATGCAATGCACCACAATAATAACAAATTTCCCCTTTGCTCAACTGTCTCCCCACAGCTATACAAGCTGAGACTAAAAAATCTGAGATGTTTTCTTGAAAGAGAAATCAGAAGAACAGGCTGTGACTAATTCTCTCTCACTCCTGTTTAGAAAAGGGGAATAATGTCATTTTCAATTGCAACAGTGAAATTCTGATGATCATTTTCTTTTTGTCTACATCTGCCCACTCTGCCCACCTAAGGATCCAATGGTGCTTGGCAGCCTTAGGTCACTGGAGGCTCCCATTCTTAGTACAAATAAGGGGAAAAAAGATCAACACAAATATCCTGCCCAGAAGCATTTGATTAAGTTTACTACAGAGCAGTTTTGTTTTCTAAGGCAGCACTGGGCTTTAGGAGGAAGGGAAATGAATCCATGAGCAGATTGTGTTGTCTCTGTGGTAGCTTATTGTCACTTCAAGACTTGGCAGGTTCCTTGATTGCTGTGTGACACTGTGTATGAAATAGCTTTTGGAAAGAATTGCCCTTGCATTCAGCTCTATATCTTTTCTCCCTGTGATATGTTTGCATTTTTCAGTATATGGTGCATTTCAAAAGCGATGGAAGTTCCACCTGCTGTACTGACACAAACTATCTCTGATAATGATCAAAGCAATGTGTTTCTACAAACATCACATCAGAAAAGCTTTTTATCTTCTAATTCTTAGAAACAAGACTTTTATAACGAAGATTGCTATTTGAAATACTATGAGGTGAACCTGTCTTCCTGCCTCCTCCTGCACACATTGTGTCTAACTGCCTTTAATTAGTTACTTCAGTTCCAGACATACACAGTGCTGTACAATCAAAAGGACAGGGGAGAACAGGAGGAGGAAAATGAACCATCTGCCAGCATTATTCTCTCCTTTTTGGACACTACTTCTTGTTAACCCAACCCAAAGCAAAGTCAGCCTTTGTGGTACATTTGGGTCCAAACCTGGCATATTTAGGGCTAGGGTAATTTCTCTCATGTAATCCCCAATTATTAGATGGTAATGTAGCTGATTTTTGTTCACTCATAATTTTTAAGGCATTTGTTAAAATCTCTTCTTACTAATTGCAGCTTTTCTCCTAATTCATTATGTGTCTTTTCCAGTCTCATGTCTTCATACACACTCACCTTCCTCGGGTTACCTGTCTGCTTTGGAACAGAGTTGCTGTTTCTTGTAATCACCTGAAATTTCCTTTTCTCTTCTCTGCATTGTTGCACCTTTCGAAGCACAGAACTGCTGTGGATGGAGTCAGGAGAGCACAGGCTGCACATCAGGACTTTTTGTCCCCTCCCTGTGGCAGTTCACACATTTTGTGTCCCTTGGACTCCTTGGGTTATCCCCTTCTCTGCTTCTAGTGATGTGTAAAAACTATTTAAGATTTTTTAGCTCTCAAACTGAAAGCTGCAATGCATTGCTATTCCTCAAGCAGTTTAAAATCATGAAAGGTAGGTGAATTCAACCCAGATCTTACATAATTTATGATTGAAACACTCTCCAGTTGTTCCCATAACTTGCCAATCACTCTGATGACAACTTTGCAAATTCCTTCCACTTTTAATAAGCAAATAGTCATTTACGGATCATGTGCTCATGCTCCTGCCCTCAGCATTTGCTGTTTGGTGGAAGGCACAGGTACCCACCTGCTGCTGTCTCCTTGTGCTGCAGGGACAGGGTTGGGATGTGACATCCTGCCCTTGGTGTGTGGGGCTCCAGCAGCTCCTGCCTGAGCAGGCTCCGAGCCCTGAGAGCCCGTGGGTTTGTCCTGGGTTTGTCCTGGCTGCTCCAGACCTGCTCATGTCAGTAGCAAATCTCATCTGGGGCCAAGCTCCAGCACTTTTCTCACCATGGCTTTTGCCCTGGCGTGAGGGAAAGGGATAGGAAACACTGCTTATGATTTGAGAAACTGCATTCAGATTTCTGTCTGTGGTTTGGTTTGGTTTAGTTTGGGGGTTTTTTGTATGTTTTGGTTTTATTCAGTTAAATTTTGTGTGTTGTGCCCCTTTTTTCCCCCAAAAGACACGAAGACTCAGCAGAACTACCTTCAGAAACCTTCTGAATATACTAAAACTGAGGATATGTTTATGGTGTGTAAGAATTATTCTTGTCTGAATGGAAGGTTGTTTAACACCAATAAATCACCTGCAGATTAAATCCTACACTGAATTTGTAATTATGAATATGAATTTTTCATGGTACACTGAAACTGAGTATATTTAGGCTTTGGTTTGCATGAATTCTTCCTGAAGCTGAAGTCATTAGAGAACACAATACAACTGCTTTGACTAATAGTAATTGAGCTGAATTCCCTTGCACTGTGGAAGTGTTGCTGTTGTTAAATTAATTTGGCTGTACTGGATACTGATGATAGCCCTCCCTTTTCTGCACATCTTTGATAGCAGTTCAGATCTTTATGTAAAATTTGTGTCAGTTACTCTAAGCCTTAACTAGCCTGTAAAGAATACGATGGTGAAGGGCTCTGGCTCTGCAGTGGGGGAAAGAATGGAAAGCATTCCACTCAAGGAAGCAGAAGCTTAACATAAAACAGGTGGGTCTGTTTGGCAGAGAGTATGGTTCTTAATAAGAAAGTAAATTGACGTGTTTCAGTTAGAAAGTTTATTTTAGGCTATGCCTCATTTTATTTTTGAGTTGAAGTAGTCTTCAAAAAAGCAAAATATCTGAACAGCTTTGTTACCCACCAGCATCATTATTTGCAATTGTAGTAAAGAGGCAGTGGGAAGGGGGAGGATGGATGTTGAGTCACTGATGCATCCATATCACTTAGGCATCCAAATGACACAGTTATCCTGGATTCCCCGTGGAGACAGAGTACAGGGCTGTGGAGGTTCCTCCCTTGAGATCTGCATTGTCCTGGTAATTACCTGTGTCAGAAAGCTGAGTGATGGATTGCTCTTTTAACCTCAAAAATGAAGGTGGGACAAAGTTTGCTCTCCCCTTGACGTTGCCAGTCCATGTGCTGAGGTTAAGCTGAGCAACACCCACCAGAGGTGCTAAGGGGCTCTTTGTGTGTGCACAGTGGGGTACAGAAAATATCTGGGGAGCTGCTGGCATGAAGAGAGCTCATCAGCTAAAACCAGTGCAAGGATGTTGGTGCTGCAACTGGACAATAAATTTTTCATCTGACTCTTCTGAGACTGCAGCAGTCTCCTGAGGTGTTGCAGCCTGATGGGACAGTTAAAAATAGGGTCCTGTATACAAATTCTTAACAAACTGCAGGTTCAGTGAGTGATTAACAGAATGTGGATTACAAGAAGTGAACTAACACCAAGAACAAACCATACAATGCTGCTTTGCTATAAAGTTTCTAAAGGGAGGGGTTTTCCTGGAAGCTGGAAAATAGCTGGAGATATGATACTTAATTTTTCAAATTCTTTTTTGAAAAAACTTATGCAGGATGATCTTGTATACATCCAAAAGCTCATGGAATTTTTTAAATGTAATTTATAAAATAGTGTGCTTTCCTAATATTTCAGCTCTCCTGTATTCTAGGGACATAAATTAAGATTTTGACAGACTTCTTTGTGTGCTGGTACCTCTCGTTCATTGCAGTTGATGATTAGTTTAGGCAGTTATTGTAAGTGGTGTTTAATTAGTGCAGCAAAGGAATAGAGACTTGTTCAAAATATTCTCATGGGGTTTCTCAGGAAGGCGTTTGCAGAGCTCAGACTGCATTTGTTTCCAGTAGGACTGAAAGAGTTCATTGACACTGAAATTACTGAGTTTATTACAGATATCCCACTTAATACTGTAAATCAGTATATAATATGAAAGTCTTTGGAAGATATGAACTGTAACTTGTCATTGTTTAACAGAGTACTGTGGATTAATTTATTTGGAGAGCCCAGGCTAGAATTGCTGCTTTATTAAGGCAGTGTAGGAATAAGGATATAGGAGTCTACATCCTTCTTCACTGGAGCCATACAAAATCGTTGGCAGGAATGCTAGTTATAATTTCTAAGTAAATGAGGTGTGGATTCCAGGGTTATGCACACTTTGAATTAATCAGGCGAGAAAATTAATGTGGTTTTTTGCCACCTTGTATGAGTCACAAAAGAAAATTAATAATCTCATGTTTTTATCAATTCAGACTCTGGCTAGTTTGGCAGCTTGTGGAGACAGATTTACTGTGTTAGGTTCCCCTAGAAAACTGCTTTAGTTTATTTCTTAGATTGCGAAGACAGAAAAAATCAAGTTGCCTTACTTCCACTGCTGAACCAAACCCAGAGTGTGGGGTGCCTGAGTTAACACTGTGCTTATTTCCTGAAGGTCCCGAGTACCTGAGTGTTGACTTCTGTGCATTACAGTGCTGGGTCACAGCACAGTGGTGAGGCACAGACCCTTGCTGTATTATCTGTCATCTCTGCTCAAGCACTGCCTTGTTCTCCACGCAGGTAATGAATAATCTGCTTGATGCTGACTTTGTTCTTTGGGCACTGCAAACCCCTTACTAAGGGAAGTGATACGTGTTCAAAGCACAAGCACTGACCTTCACTGAAGCCCAGCAAGACACCGTGAGCAGTTGCAGAGGACAGCCACTTCCTCTCTCATTTGGGAGTCCTGCAAGAACGTTTGAGATGTGACTTCCAAAATCACTGCCCACTGGCACAGCTCTGCAGGCACTGGAGTCAGTGGAGCTTTATTTCAGTGGGGGCAGTGAAGCCTGAGCTGAATGCCCTGTCAAAGTTGCAGGAATGAGTTACAAAAAAAAAAGCTGTTAGAAATAATCCACGGTGTTGGAAGGAGAGAATGCTCAGCTTCCATCAATGAATGATGTACAAACCCCAGCAAATATGCTCAGAAACAGAATAACAAAATGCTGTCTGTGTCTGCAGTAGCATGTGTGTGCTGCCTTGCTGGAAAGTGCAGAGGAAACCAAAAAAAGAGAAAAGAAAAGCAGTGGTAATTACAGACCGTCAGTGTAAGTGCCACCAGCATGAAGGGCCTCTGGGAGCTGAAATCAGGCTCAAAGGGCACTCGGGGACCAGTTAAGGCCACAGCTTGGCCATCAGCTCCGAATCTGCTGTTATTAATATGGGCTGTGGTGTTTCTAAGGTTGCGTTTAAATAAATGGAGCAAACCTAAATGGCATTTTTACTGAAAGGAGACACCAGGAGAGAGTAAGTAATAAAAAGCAGCATAGACTGGGCACTCACTGTGTGGGGGGAGCTGCACGTGCTCCCCGAAGGAGCCGTGAGCCGTCCTTCGGTCGTGTTTTCTCTCGCCAGCTCTGTCTCTGAACTCGCCGGGCTCTGTTCGTGTTCACTAACCCCAATTGTGCTCCAGGGCGTTCCTGCAGTAGCATAAAGGATGACCTCTTGTATCCAGCACCTTTTTGCATGGGTGGAGTGGAGAGCAGCTCCCCGTGAACCTTCAGCTTGTGCTTCTCCATGCTGCTTCCTCTCAACGCTCCTCTCTCTTTGGCGCTGCCTAACTCTGACTCTGGCTGTCCATGGGGTTTTCCTTTGTGCTTGATCTAACCATGTGGTAGAACAATACAAATGGAACATGGTTCTGTCAAGCACCATGGAAGGCTGCATACTCCCTGCCGCATGGCATGCCTGGATACTTCTGCTGGGTCAGAAGCATCAGAAGGTGAGAGATTATTGCCCTTTCTGCACGGGAACGGTGGAACAGGTGAAGTGTTGCTAACCAGGCTCTGCCAGGGGGCCACAGTGATCTTTGCACAGACTTTCCACAGGGCTTGCATGCAGAATAACCATTTCTAAGTAATTCATCTGTTTAATTGCTCTCACAATGAAGGAGTCAGGCATCCTGTTGGTTGAAAATATTCGAGGGTGATTCCAACCATACCTACTGAGATGAAAAACCACTTTTGTCTTCTTACTTTATGAATAATGTAAGCTGCATCTGTGTGTTTGAGGTGTCCAGTGAATCCTTCTACTTGAGGTACACTTTGGATGCCATTTCTGCAACAAGACACCACTCAGTGTAACTTTGGACCTGCTCTGAGCAACTTTAATATGCTGGCATTGCATTGTGAACAAATGTAATGAAAAAAAAGAAACTTCAGAAGAATCTCCAAAGCATTGTCTTTTATCTCTTGAAATGACATGGGTAACATGGCCTGCATGAAAACACCACTATCCAATAATTCCATAGGGCAAATCCAAATGGGCCATTTTAGCTTTGACAGCTTATGTTAGATCTTTAAAATACTTCTGCCTAACTCCCCTCTACACAGAGATAACCACACCTATTCATAAAGGACTTTGAGATTCTCATGCAGAAGTTTTCTTATACTGAAATATTGCCTTGTCTTGCAAATTTGTCACATATCTGTTGTAGAGCTATCAAAAGGAGGATATCTGGGATTCTTAGATTTTATCTGTAGTTACTGATAAAAATTAATACTAGCAATGTGAATTATGACAAACAATGTACTTCCCTCTTGATTTTATTCCCACTGAGAATTGTGAGCTTGTGGTTGTATGAAGAAATTTTGAGATTCCTGGGTTTTTCATTCAAGTTTTAGACCAACTGATCTCAGTGGTCATATTTTTGGTGCCAAATTTGAGGCAGCTGGATCATTTCCTAGAATGAATGTATCAGGTCAGTTTTCAAGCCCTGTTGAGAAAGCCTGATTTGTAGCAAAACAGATCATCCAGAACTCCTTTTAAGTTCTTTGAGCAAAGCTAAGTTATAAAAACTGTAATCAGGTTTTCTAAACAAAGCTTAAGAATAGAACAAAAAGGTATTTCTCTCTGTTGCCTAATTGCTCCATGTGGATATCAGAAAGGCATGTAGAATGTTTAAGCACTTGGAAATGTGATGTATCTTTATATCAGTGCTGCTGTTTTGTAGAACGCCACGGTGGGTTTGTTTTATTATAATAAGAAATCACAGTGCCCTGGTAGCTGATAGTGGTGTCACATTGGTTGTGAAATAAAAACGTTATCAGAGTAACTAGCAAATCAAATAACCACAGCTGCCCTCAGGTACACACAGGCCTTGCTGTTGCCTGGGCTGCTTGTTTTACAGCAAACTTAATTCTTCCTAATTTGGGGGATTTCTAGATTCTGGCTCATGTTCTGGGTGATGTTCTGTCCTGCATCTCTTCTCTGTGGCTTTGCACGGATGATTTTGTCATGTGCAAGAAGTGTTCCATGCACGTGGTGGTGAACTGGGCTTCCTGAGTCCTGCTGTGTTCTCCCAGAGCCCGGCAGTCAGGAGAAATGGATAGATGTGCTTAAACAGTTCTGCAAGCAGATGGCTGAATTTCACAGTGCTATCCCAGATGGGAATATCTTAATAGAGCAGCCACCTGTCCAAGTGATCGCAAGGCTCAGGTCAAATAGTAAATTTTATCTAGTCTTTGGCAGGTGATTCCTGCTGTCTCACAGGCTAAGAGATGACTGAGTACTTGCTGAGCATATACAGGCTGTTGGTTCCTCAGTAACTACCTGAGTAACTCCTATTTAAACTCACTTAAAAAGAAAAAAACAAACCAAAAATAAAAAAGAGAGAGACGGAACAAAAAGTATGAAGGTGATGTTTGCTCCTTCCTCTCCTGCTGAGCTGACAGCTTTCCCCTGTTGCAGTGGTGGTGGCTGTGCACAGATACCCAGGCAACACCAATTTCTTACAGCTGATGCAATGTGGAAAGTTGTGTGCCTGAGCATCAGGAGAGTGGGTGCCAAGTCAAAATGTGCTAAAAATCTTTTATTTGCTCAGACAGAAAGCTTGAGAGAAAACCAAAAACCACTTTTCACCCTCCAGTGTTATACACTGCTCTTCTCCTTCATAAAGAATTCCACTAACTTTCCCATCCTTTCTCTCCCCATAGGAAGATGAATCTTGTATCCATGAATAGATGAATAATTTTTCTTAATAGACGTTTACCCTATGTAACTTCATGGTTTTTGTGACTTATTTTTTTCAACAAAAGCTTTTTACTAGGAAAATTAGAAGTGCTTCTTCAAGGGTTGAATTGAGATTTCCGAGACACTTTCTGATCACTGATTGTTGGTGGGTTATTCTGTGTGTGCTGTAATTGTAGCAGCTTTAATAAACTCTGGTGCTGATAACTGTTTGTCTTTGGTATTGTTTCCAAGGAATCATAGACAACCAAACACTCTGACTACCAAGCTTGGAATTTCTAGGACTGGAAATCAAGTGTTGGATTTTTTAAAAGGATAAGAGTTTAAATGATGGTGGTGTGGGGGAAAGCTTAGACTGTGCTCTTACAATGCTTTAAAATACCCAGTGGTTCTAATACTTTAAGTGTTGTGCTGTCAGTGAAGTTGCACTTTAGATGTATAATTTATAATATGCCCAAAAAACAGCAAAGTATTTAGCACCACTGAAGTGGCAAGGTACAAATCTGTATGTCAAGGTTCTCATAACCCAACTTGGAATTACAAAACTAAACCAAAGTGTGTCTGTGGGATCAAAGTGTTAGATTGCCTATAGAATTGCTTGTTTTCACTGCATTGCCCTGTGGAGATAATGTGTAACATAAATTAAAATAATAGTGGATTTAGTCAACTTCTTTTTTCTTTCAGAAAATACTATGTGGTCGTAAAATGGGCAGTGGTGTATTTATCAGTCTGGGAAGGGGAAGCAGGTGATGAATGCCATCAAGTCTCTATAAATGAATTTCAGCTTGAGTTTGAGTTTTTGTTGATGTTTTTGGGTTCTTAATACATTTGTTCAGTCCCTCTCTTTGAGAAAGACTTGTAATTGGCTTTTAAAAAGTTGGAAAACTTGAAAAATGCTTCTTGGTAATTACAATCCCTGAACCTTGCATAGGGTTGCTGTGACGGTTCTGGTGCTTCCATTATGAAATACGAAGTGAGTGGGCAGGAATTGCATGGTGGGGCTTTGGCAACACTTTGCTTACACACACATTTATTAATCCTCCTGGTTCCTTGAAGCACTGAGATCGGGTTTCCAACCTGCTGCTATTAAACGACAAAAACCAAACCTGAAAAGGACAGATTAGTTCACTGAGCCTAATTGGAAAAGCATTTCATTAAAACGGGTCAAAAACCCAGTCAAAGAGGTCTGGCAATCACGGTGTAATGGGACATCAGGGAGTGCTTCTCACTAAGTATGGTCTACCCGTTCCTTAATTAAAATGAAAATGATTTAAACTGCTATTACTTTCCTTTGCTGTTTGTTTAACATAGTTAATAAAGATATCTAATTGTTGGAAAGTTGACAAGGTTGTCTAATAAAAGATTGCTCTAAAAAACAGCTCTAATAGCTGAGGTCTGAACATTTGGGACTTCTTAATGACATCTTTAAAAGTCTTTTGTCATTTGAATTCTTTCATGAGATGCCTTTTCCTTGTTGCTGGACTAAATTCCAAATGGGAAAAAAGTGACTTTGCTGGAAAATACCTTAACAGGTATGCTTGTTAGACAAGGAATTAGTCTGTTAAGGGGAGAGTGAAAAACCAGAGGCAAGTCTTGGGAGTAGTTTTAAAAATTGCTGAGCACAAGTCCTTGGCAAGTATTAAAACCATGCAGGAGCTGGGAGCTGACAGGAAGCACTACTGAGGATGGATTCCATGATCTCTCTGGCTGCTTCAGCTATCAACAACTGTTTGCTGGAATGTATTTTCCTTTATTGCAGGGTCAGAGGATTACAGAAGTAAGTTCACCGGGAAGTGTTTCATGGACCTGGTGTGTCCCGAGAAGTGTCGCTGCGAGGGGACGGTCGTGGACTGCTCCAACCAGAAACTCACACGCCTGCCCACGCACCTCCCCGAGTACACCACTGATCTGTGAGTGCGCCTCCCCCAGGGGCCTCAGCTGCACCTGCTGGCTCTCCTAATGCTTAAAGGCTGTGAAAGGGACTCAGAAAATTGAAGGCCCCTCCTACTTTATCCCTGTGTGAAACAGGGGAAGTTAATTTTATTTCAGAGTTGCACCACAACTCTCATTTCCTTAGCATTCGTGCCAGCTGCGGGGATGGGAAAGGAGCCACGGCCCCGTGCAGCAGCCGTGGGTCCTCCTCAGGTGCTGGCCTGGCCCAAGCTGTGTCCTTCCTTTCCAGTCCACCCTGAAGTCCTCTGTCTTAGCACCTGGTCATTTTTATTTAAGAAATGGTTTTAACCATTTGAGTCAATCTGTGGTCAGCAGCTCATTCCATCTCTGCATTGCCTGCTACTTGGGTGAAACGGGTCTGACTAAAACCAATGTAACTTCAAGAAATTTGAGTATGAGAAAACATTTTTATTGCTTAGCAACGGAAGATTGCAGTTCTTTTCTTTCATTAGTAGCCCCTTCAAACAGAATTTTCTTTTTGTGAGTTAGTACTGTGTTTACTGTACTTATTCTATTTAAAACCTCATAAAAATTATTGATCTGAAGTTAAGGAAAAATATGAAAGACATCCAGAAAAATAGCAAAGACTCTACATAGCAAAATGGAGCTATGTGAAATCAGAGAAAGAATTTTGCATCCTAAGCCTGCCAAGAGTGTGGCCTTCACATTGAATTTGAAGATCAGTAGATTTTTATAGGAAAGGGCCTGAAATCAGAGCCCTTCTGGTTACAGGGACCCCATCTCCACTTGCGTGTCTTGTGTAGCAAAGGCACGACAGAGATTCAGTCACGCAAACGAGCTTTGTGTGTAACAGATTAGGTCAATTATTCCTTATCCCAGGCATTGGAAGATGAAGGGGCTCTGACACTGTCCTTTGGCATTACACTCTTTAAGGCATCCAAAGCTTTTATTGTAGATATGAGTCCTCTATGTCCCTTTTCCTTCAAAGCTAAACTCTTCTAACTTTAGGAGTCCGAGGGAGATGGCAAAGAGTGCCTGGCTTAACAAAGGTCATGGTTCTCTGTGTGGCAGCCCTGAATGTCACAGGGATATATCTATAGACATCTGTGAAGCATTAAATATCTCTTTGTTTGTTCCTCTCAGGCGTCTGAATGACAACGATATTTCTGTTTTGGAAGCTATTGGACTCTTCAAGAAATTGCCCAACCTCAGGAAAATGTAAGTCTCAGTCACTTGTTAGAATACAGGCAGCCTTGGATTGTAAGGAAGGAGGAAGGGATGAGTTTTTTATAGTTTAGTACTGTAGTAGTAGAAGTCACTTTTTTAATGTGAGTTTAACGAAACTGAATGAGTTCCATGTTGGATGGATGGGCACAGTTAAATCAGACTGACAGATGACATTTCGATGGGTTTTTAAAGCTACATTTCTTAGTCTTTCACCCATAGAGACTGACAGGAATTCTGTCCCAGAGTTTATTCTGATGTATGCTTGTTGTTAGAGATGATTATGACATTTAGCATTTTGGTTTTGTCTCTCGAATGTATTGTGTGTCTCTAGCTGTGGTATGGTTGTTTCAAATAGTCAAAGGAATATAATATTGCAAGATATGGACAATGGCAGCTTCTGGTGATCATTATTGGTTTAGAGAGGAGAATAAATTAGCAAACTTATAGATCAGTCATTCAAATATATCTATATAATTCTGTTGACAGTCCAGGCATGGTGCATTGTATATATTTAATAAGAGCAGTGTTTTGGAAAGAGGATAAAATGTGCGTTACCTCCTGATAATCTTCAAAATGGATCCTTCTGAAGTTATGTAAAGTGTTAACCCTATGGACCCACTGCTGATGTCTCATTTACCTGTTTTCTTTTAGTGAGGTTTTATTGTCTGGATCAAACTAATTTAGGGAACCCAACCAGACCAGGCTATTTGTTCTGAATTCATTTCACGTGGTTTCTTCCATCTGGAGCTTCCTGGCCATTTGAACCTATGTAAGATCTCAGGGGCTTTGGAGGAACTGTAGTGGGATTCTTTTTATTTCTGCATGAATTTCAGATGCAGCACTGCAGGTTTGGGATGGGGTTGTATTTGTGTAAGTACAGACCACCCGACTTGGGGAACTAATCACAAACATTTGCCTCATGTTTTATGAATGATCAATAATTTGTAGCTGCAGTGCACTCAGAAAATGTTGTTGACATTGTTAAGTGCTCTGTTCCCCGTGTAAGTAGATAGTAAACAGGAATGAAAAATGCATGCTATATAAGTGTATACACAAACTGGGAAGCATCTGTCCTCATCAAACCTTCAGGATTTATGTTTTGAAAATTGGAATAATTTGTTTTATTTCCAACTTACTTTAGGGAAGTTTAGTGCTGTCCTTCCTGTCCCCATTGATCATTCAGAGGGAAGGATGCCTCAACAGGGGCTGTACTTTGGGCATAAATCCAGCCTGAAACCCTTCTGAGAGTTTTTTTTAAGAGTTTGTTTCCAGTGAAACAAAAGAATCTTTTATCTGTCCTTGGTAGCTGCTGAGAGCTGAGGTGTGCAGGAGCAGGTCCAGCTCATGGCAAAAGAAGCTGCACCCTACAAAGTGTCTCCTGCTGGGTTTTAGTGGCAGCCTCCAAGCAGAGGCTCTTTAGGAAATCTTTGTAGCTGAGCTCATTTCTCTTTTCCTACCTGATGCTCTAAAGAAGTTTCTCCATTTTAATTAAAGGGATTTCCTGAAAAAGGTGTTTTTTCACATGAACAGACCAACACTTCAAGCACAACTTTACCCAGTAGCCTGATCCTTTAAAAGCCAGATTAGACTTTTCCTGTTTCTTACATTTTGTGAAAAGAAGGGGTTACCAGGAAGAAACAAGCAAAAAACCACCCCTTTCCTTCCAAGCTATTATTTGGCCTTTCCTAGGCCAAATCCTCCTGCTAATGAAGGGCCCCTCTCCACCATGCAAGAAGGGAAATGTGGGGGAATGCTGTGGATGGGATTGCTGCTGCTCAGGGTCCTAAAGCACAGCTCTCTGGGGCAGGAGTGTCAGTGTTTGCATTGGGGCTCACTGCTGCTGTTGAATCAGAGAGGAATAATATTGCTCAAATCCCCATTTTCCAGTGTGTATAAGGGACAAGAAACCTAACTATTATTTGATTGACAATATTGACTCTGTCTCATCATATATTCCTTGTCTGCTTAAGTGTTAAAGGCAAACAGCAGGTGGAGGAATCTGTCTGGGAATTGAATTGCTTCCCAGGCTTAAGAAAGCAGCTCAAAGCTTTGCAGTGGCAGGCCATTAGCCTAAATAATATTTTTTTTCTTTATTTTTTCTCTGTAATACTCTTTCTTTCTGAAGTGAATCTGAATATCTGGAATATGGATATCTGAAGGGTATTTGAATGCTTGTCCTTTCGTTGTCCTTCACTTGAGTTTAGGACTAGTGACAGATCCATGCCAAGGAACTTTGCAAAGAAACTTCATTTCAGAGTAGGATGGTTCCACTGTGGCTAGCAAAGCTCCAGCAGAATTCCAGAGAGAGACAAAATGATGGGAAAAAAAGGGAAGTGTCAGACCACCTTTGCAACAAGTGGTAGTACCAACCTCACCTCTAATACATAATTAGCTGTTGTGGTGCAATTTGTCTGTAAATAATCCTCCTAAGCTGAACCTTATTGTATGATGTGTCAGCCTAGGATTTAATACATTTTAAGGCAAAACAAAATTGAATTCTTAATATAGAAATTTAAAGGTCAGAGATACATAATGCAATGTGATGCCACATTTTATTTAGGAATTAAATTGCTAAGATTACTCTCTGGATTTAAAAGGTTAACATTTCTGCATGTGCCTTTAAAAAAATTAACTTCAATAATTAGCTGCAAAATCCCATATACATAATGCTATTTTCATAACCTAAATTTTAATCATCTTTATGTTTAATGTTTTTTACAGTAGAATAAAAAGATTGGTGTAGATTCTTCTAGACAGGTCTAATGCAGTCCAGAAGTAATTTACTGGGTTCTCCAGGGAGCTCTGTTTTGCTTTCATTGTGTTCTTACTGTATTGCCTCACCTGATCTTGCAAGTGTGAAGGGAAAGCTGAAGCTGAAACCTCTGAAGGCTGAAGTCCCATCACAGTGACTTCAGCTCCAAGGACTGTGCTGCTGATATTTTGCAGTGGTTAGACCCTTCTGAGAGTAATCTGCTTCTGAAAGTGAATCTGCTTTCTGAATCTGAAAGTGCAGGGGAAATACAAGGATGCATTTCTGAGCTCTTTAAGAGTGGAAGCAGCTCCAGGATTTGGATTTTTGGGGGTATCCTATCCCCAGGAGATAGGAAGGCTCCAGGACCTGCTGCCCTCCAGCCCTGGGAGCTGGAAGCCTCTGCCTTTCACAGGGAATTGTTTCCAGTGGGAGATCTTCCCACTCAGCACAGCAAGGTCTCGTGTCAGGTAGGGAGAGGGGAGACATCCCCATTCACAGAGGTGAAGTTTTGACTTTCGTGGAAGGAGCAGTTCTTTTCTTGCAGCAACTACCAAATTCAGCACGAAGCAAACACTGGGAACCCCACTACTCCCTGGCACTACCTCAAGTTGTCAGTCAGACAAAAAACCTTCGAGTGCCTGGGGGCTCCCAAGGCAGTGAGAGCCTGGAGAGGTCTCCTGGCCATGATTCAATGTCCAAAACCCCTGGGTATCTGACTCAGAGGGAGCACAGAGATACCATTGCTTGCTGAAATGGGGTGCTGACCACAGAGAGAGGCTGCAGCCCCCAGATGCCATCTCTAGAGCCTTCCCACTCCCCTGTGCCTACAGGAAATCAGTGGCCATTCCCACTGAGGTCCCTGTTTCTGCAGGGAAAAAAAAATCAGCAGTGAGCTCACGTTCAAAACAGAAAGGTGAACTGCCATACTTCATGCACTGCTGGGGAGAAAGGGGACTGACCTCTTCTCTTGAGAACAAGAGTAATAAAAAAATATTTACCTCAAAACCTGAAAGGGTCATCTAACAGTTCATTCAGTTGTCTTGCCAAAGTTACAAAGTGAACATATAATATGGTCTTTATTATGAGAAGTGTCAGGCTGTCTTGCCAATAGCTGGTACTGCCAACCCACCTCTAGCCTGCAATTGCCCTTGGAGGTTTAATTTGGCTGTAAGTATTTCTGCTACATTGAGCTGTATGGAGTGTCAGACCAGGATTTGAACATTTTACATGTGAAATAAAATTGAATCATGATAAAGTTTGCAGACTAGAAGTCAGTTTCAAAACCAGGATATCAAGTTTCTTGGGGAGGCAGACGTCGTTTGTGCCCTTGGAAACAGCTGTTACCTGTTGTTCTTTCCCCTAAGCATGAATTTTGCCGTGGCAAATGAGGTTGCAGTCATCTGTCACTTGTTATACAGAAACAGGCTTTATTTTCTGGAAATCCTGTTGCAGACTGTGCAGTGCTTCATGCCATTTGGGCTCTTGGTGTTTTTTACAGCGAGGCCATCAGTCTGCTCTGCTGGATGAGTGGAGGAGTGTCCCTGGGTGCAATTCACTGTCTGCCTGTAGTGTTTAAGACTTTCAGTGCCATCCAGCTCCTGAAAACAGCTCTCACCATAAAACCCAGCAAGGCTGTAGGTAAAGGCTATAAAACCTTCTCAGCATCCTCCAGAGGAATGCAGCAGTGTTGGGCTTTTCCTCCTCACAGGTACTTAGAGATTCCAAACACGTCTCCAGCAGACAGAAATATTCTAGGGAAACCCCACTCAGAACAGGCTGTGTGATAAAACTGCAGGGTTGGAGGTGAGACCAAACAGATCCCGTGTGGTTTTGTGGATGGGAAGGTGTGTCAGTGAGGCAGCAGTGGGGAGCTGGAATGCTGACACTGACCCAGCAGGTACAGCAGGGTGAATGCTCCTGTTAAGTCTGAATAGAATCCATCTTGTTCTGTGTTGAAGTTATGAGATCAACAGAAATAATATTATTATAAACTTCAGCCATAATGTAAATAAAATGCGACTGAAAAGTGAGCTGTGTGAACAATGTCACCTTGATAGCTTCTTGATCTCTTCATTTCCTATTCACAGCCCCACGTAAAGCAGACCCAGGCTTTCTGAAAATTCATTTTGACCTCTTGCCCTAAATAAAAGTCTGGAAATAGGATTAAATGTTATCACCAGGGTAAATCAGGAAGTCCTTATGGAATAAGGCTTTGTGAGTTACCAGGCTGAGGTCAGGCTGGCTCCCATTTGGGTCCTGCCAGAGGGCAGAGGAATCTCAAAACTCAGCTTCTTTTCCACCATCTTCCAGTATTTCGAGAAGAATTCATTGTAGAAGCTCAGTGTTGCAAGAGGGTGGGGCTTTTCTGTAGTGGCCGTTTGCTACAAACTGTCAGTAGGTTTTTCTGATAAAAAAATTCCTTGTCAAGTGTGATGATCACATATAAAAGATTCTTTTAGGGCTGGGAAGGATGGAGTTAGAGGTCTCTGAGTTGCAGACCAGGCAAAAGGTTTCAATGCTTTCATTTTTTAAGCTTTATACCAGCTGATTATTTTTCCTGGTAACTCTAGACTGAAAAGTATGTGATTTCTCATGTTTATAATTCTAGCTGTTCAGACTTTAAGAGGAAACTTTTTTTTTTGTTTTTTTGGTGACTGAATGTTGTCATCTACCTTTTTTTTTTTTTTAATTGCATTCTGATATGGGAAACACTAATTCAGGAAGACAAATAACAAAATCCAGGTTGGCAGAACATCTCCTTTGACAATACTCCAGGCAGGATTGCAGGGCAGTGCCATCTTTACCTATTTGTTATTGCAGAGCTCGTCTTTTCTCTGCCTTGCAACTTTGATTTCACCATAGCATTTAATCTTGGATTTTCAAATCTTTTGCATGGGAAAGGTATTTATAATTGGCTTCTTCTGAGACTGCTGGCATATTTATGGGTAATTTTGTGTTGCTGAAAAGATCAGGCATTATTAACTCAAATGAGCAAAGTTGCCTATCTGCTGAAGTCCTTTGGCAGCAATTAAAATTCAGATGTTTGCACTGTATAAAGGTGCCAATTCCTTTGCAGATCACGGCCAGCCTTTGTCTCCAATATTTGCTCTTTTTTGCCTTCAGTATCTAATAGACCATAAAAATTGCCCCCTTGTTTTAATACATGTACCTAAATATCTTTTATATGGTAAAAAGTAACTAATAAAGCTTTATAACTACAAGTGTAGGTCAGTTTGCCATCTGCAAAGCCTTTTTCTCTTACAGTAACTCACCCTCCCTTCCCACCACAAACATTTACTTACTTATTCATTCATTTTTGTGCAAATATGCATCGTGGCATGATCTTTACCAGGAGGGGGATCTTTGGGAGCATTTATTTATGCCAGCATTCAAAAGAGATGCTGAGCTATAAACATTTCCACTAGAGAAATAGCTGAGCCCCAAAATTAAATGCATATGTCAGAATATCCTCCCCTGACTTGCTTTGACACTGAGCATAAACTCTTCATGTGAGCATTAGCACAAAGCACTAAACTTCTGGGAAGAGAAATCTGCGTGTAAGTATTTCTATATGTTTTTATGTTATTTTTGGCTGATTGCTGGCGTGCTCCTATTCTTTCTGATCACAAGAAAGCACAAGAGGTGATGGGCCACATGCTGTAGGGCCCACTCTCTGACAGTTGTTCAGCAGACATAAACCAGTGTACTCCAGTTTCCCACATGAAACATATTTCCAAGGCTCTTTTTTTTTGTATTTTATTAAGTGATGACTTCTGAAAAGAGCAAGACCCACATTATTTCTATCTGAGGCCAAGCTGTCCTCTTTCCATGTCTTCTGTCAACTTTTATCCCAGTAAGATTGCCAGCTCTTCTGAGCAGAGTAGCCCAGGTGTTAATCTGATACCTTGTCATTTGTTTTATATCACCTGGAATTGGATTTTGAAACTATTACTCATGCTGTGTCTGTACTGGGATCATTTCTGGAATAATGTGCAATTCTGTATGAGTAATGGTGTTGGAATTTAGCATCTTCTTGGGACCAAGAACGTATCTTGTACTTTCTCCTTTTCGTTGTAAATAGTAAAACAAAGAAGAGTGTTTCCTGTCATAAACCTCAATAAATAGAATTATTCATCATAATCTATACAGGACATCATGGGAGATACTTGAAGGACTCAGGCTCAAAGTTTTAATGTGCTTAAGGCCTTCTCTATAAATGTTTTAAATAATTAAATGCCATTTGTTTTTATGCATCTCTGATGGCACTTTTATCATTCAGAAATTGTCTGTTCACTGGGGTTTTCACAAATATGAAATATTCAAAAGATTAATTTTGCATTTCAGGAGAACTTCATTTGACTTTGTAGATCAAAGTTTTCTAATATTGATCTATAAGCAAACATCTTGAGACTCTATAGGCAGAGTAAATATTTAGAAAATAATGCTGTGTATTGCAGTGGCTGTGAATTGATAATTGAGAGATACTCGTTTCCTTTTGAGTGGTATTTTTTTATTGAAGTCCCCGGGAGTTCAAAAGTGCACATGCTAAAGTTTGTATCAGATACACAGTACAGTAAATAAAGGTGGTCCATGTTTCAATGTGTGACACCATTTCAGTGGCAGTAACATTAACTGAGAGATCAGCACCCAGTCCCAAGCATTGTCCATATCCTCATGGACATGAATCAGATGTTAGAAAATTCCACTTATTGTATCCTGAGACATGGATAAGGAAGAACTACATGAGGTGTTCAACACTGGTAATTGCATCAGTTTAAATTATCTTGATACATCTGATATAATTGTGGTTTTGATGAGTGCAAGGGAGCTATTTGTAAGGACAGCAGCAATACCTCTGAACTTCTGGGTGCTCTCCTTGCTGAATGAATGTCTCTCCAGATAACCACTAAAAGGAACAAATTCTTCCTCTCTCCCTCCAGTGCGATGATGTCTGTTAGGAATAAAACACTACAGATTTTCTTATCGTGACTGGTTGTGTCCTTGCAGAAATCTCAGCAACAACAAGATCAAGGAGATCCGAGAAGGCGCCTTTGATGGGGCCTCGGGAGTGCAGGAGCTGATCCTGACCGAGAACCAGCTGGAGGCCGTGCACGGCCGGATGTTCAGGGGCCTCTCGGGGCTGAAGACCCTGTAAGTGCCAGCTCTGCCTCTGCCCCTCTGCGGGGCTGGGAGTGCTGGGGGCAGCAGAAACACCTGGGATTAGACAGCGCTTGTGGCACTCTCATGGGGGTTTCGGTTTATCTCTAGTCCTGGGCAGGTCTGAGATTTATCTGCTATTTCTGTAAAATAGACAGATTGTCAGGAGTTTCAGGACTAACATGATGGCGAACCTGTCGTGTGTCAAATTGGGGCACTTCCAGTCATTTAATGCTTTTATTATTTTGTTATTTCCTGTGGAAACAAGGCATGTAGGAACATATTTGCTATCTCTTTGTGCATCTTCCCATTCCTCCTCTACCCAAATTGGAACTGTGCTGTAGAAAGAAAGCACGTGACTAGGTGGGGTTATAAATAAACAGACTCTAGAAATCAAAATACAATTAAAATCTGAAATTTATTTGTCGCTCTAGGACACGAAAAGAAGCACTCCAGACTCGAATTTCTGTCAGGTCATGCCGAGGCCAGGAGAAGAGAGCCCAGCTGTTTATTTCTCTCACATATCTATGTTTCTAGGAATGACCATGGATTGGAGGATGAGGTTACCACCTCTTCCATCCACACTGGTTAACAGAACAGTCCATCAAACTCTCTCCGCCTCAGGAGAAAGAATGAAAACAATAGAGACAGTTAACAAAACATGACTGTGTTTACAGAAAGTGTGTGAGAAACTTTATCAAAGAATGAAAACATCGAAAGACTGCAAAAGTCAGGGCAACATTTATTCATTAGTAAAAATTAATGCTTATGTTGCAACGTATCATGGCATGATTAGTTCAGTCCTTACTCAAGTGTAAAAAGAAATTCAAGTTTTATTTCAAGGACTTTGTTCCATAATGACAAATATGGAACTTTTGCTGTTCCATTAACATTTTTTGTGGTTACGGCCATCTGTTCTTTAATTTAATGTATGCACTTTACTAAGGGATTTGAAAATACTGCCCATAGATATTAAATTAATTTTTATACTGTAAAGCAGCCTGTGGCAGTGCTCCTAAACAAAATTCAGCATTTTTTAATAAAAAGATGCTTAACATTCAAGCTATCCTGCTGACCTGACCTACATTTCCCGCAGCTGATAAAGCAGTCTAAATATACACAGCATGATATGAGGATTTGTGAGTATAAGTTTTCTTTCAGGAAGGGCACACAGTGCATGGTGAACCATGATATGAAACCAAAGGGTTTGGCTTGAGGGACATATATTGCTATCCATTAATTGACTTTCTTTCAGCATTAAAATAGTAATCTTTTGCAAAGGGGCTGCATTCGTCAGGGTCATGGTCCAGCTTTTAAAAGACTGTATGTTCCTGAAATGTAATAAATCACTGCAGGATAGATTGGCATTCAAATTCATCCATCCCATCTCGCAGTTCTACTGCCTGATACCTTCCATACAGGGCAGGAGAAATGTTTCCTACTGCTATAAGCCACTAAGGGCCTTGTCCTCTCACTTACTACCTGTTCATTCTAGAGCTGGTGAAGTGGCAAGGTGTGTCTCTGTGCCCTGTGGGTCTTTCCTGACACAGTTTCACCCCAGCTGCAATCCCAAAATCATGGATTCTGTGGTGCCTCTGGTGGTAACTGTGCACAGAAACAGTGATGCAAAAGCAACACAAGGATCAGCCTCAAACACAGAATGTTTGTGATGACACTGGGAATGTTTCCCCAGCCATATCTAAACTCTCTTTGGTGATTTGCAGGTATCTCTTGATGTAGCACTTCAATGCCCAGCTGGCAGATACCAATCTGAGATTTAAAGCCAGACTCCTGAGGGGGTCTGGATTTCCATTGTTCACTGCATGAATTTGATATGAAGGAGCTAACCCTCCTCAATTTGGAGGATCAATTCACTGCAACAGCAGCATGAGCTGCGTGTATTTTGTGGATTTTTTGGTAGCATGCTTTAATTACTGAATAATTTTTCACCTAAGTAGGAATATCACAACAGTGCAGTGATGTTTACAGACCCAGATATTGATTGGCATGCAGTGTAACAAATACACATGAGCCTTTTTTGCAATGGAGTGAAACAAGATACTCCAGTCTTTCAGATTAATTGGTCTTTATTGTCGAGTTCATTGTTACCATAACAACTCAGAGAGATGTATCTTCAAAAACACAGCACTGATTCATCTGGTACAAGCACCAAGCAAAGACCATTTTATAGAATGATTACTGGGTTTTGTCTTCACAATTATTGATGATAATGACATTCCAGAGCCTGTGCCAGGTCTGGAAATATTTCCTAAGATAGTCCTTGATTTTTGATGAGGATACTGGTTCCTTCCATACTTTTGCAGTGCGGATTACAAATAACATCCAGGATAGGAGCAGAGGCAATGCAGCTAGTGTTGTTATTATCACACACTTCTGGCAGTCTTTCTCAATTGATCTCTGAAATACATCTCAGCTTACTTTCAGATATTTATTAAATTGAACCTTTAGTTTTTATTTCAAGTTTGTCACTAGTCATAATTTTAATTGCACATTGCTTTCAGATGTGCAGCTCCCATCAGCCTCTAATGTTGAGTGGAAGAGATGCATCTTAAATTCAGGAGACCATGTTTACATGAATCTAACCCTCCTCTAGCTGTGTTCTACTTCAGCAATCAATAAAAACAGAGTGCTTTCCAAAGCATCCGTTGATGCCCTTGGTAAAGCACTTCCTATCCTGAAATTGTACCCCCACCCAGCAGTTCCTAATTCCCTGTGTTAATCCTTGCAGGATGCTGAGGAGCAACTCCATCAGCTGCATAAACAACGACACCTTTGCTGGCCTGAGCTCAGTGAGGCTCCTTTCTCTGTATGACAATCACATCAGCACCATCACCCCTGGAGCCTTCAGCACACTGGTCTCTTTGTCCACAATGTGAGTTATCTTTTTATGGTATGAACGTGTCATGGTGCTGTTCTTCTGTGCTTTCCTTTGAAAAACACAACATTTCAGTTTATATGGAAAACCTCATCTGGGGAAAGAAAACTCCATCCTACTGAAATCACAGGTTTGGAGGATACAAGGTGTGATCTAAAAAAGAAAATGGAGTATCTTCAGTTGGGGTGGCTGCAAACACTCGGGGGTTGCCAGCCTCAGGCAGGCTGACTGTGTGTTCTGCTGTGTCATAGCCCAGTGCAACGTGCAGGGGAAGGTCATGTAAAACACTTTCTGCAGATTCAAAGGGCATAGCTTATCACACACTTCAGCTCCCTGAAGCTGCTTTAGTGTCAGTAGAGTCTGATTTTATAAGAACAGCTTTCTTGGAATTCAGTTAAATTAGTTAAACATCAGAAGTCTACTAGCTAATTCTTCATTTTTCAGACCATCTGAAGAAGACAAAATAGTCAAGTCTTACTGCCTGTGAATTTGAAAATCCCAACCTAAGCTTTCTTTTAATTCTCTTACACTTCTCAGTCATTCTTTGAAGTATTTCCCATGCTTCTTAAATACTTCTAAATGCTTTTTTAGTGTGTCCATTTTAATAAAGTAGAGACTGATAAATATGGAAAGAAAGTCTGCCTTTTGTTTCCAGCTGTGACAGGGGACCCTGGTGTTGCTGTTAATGGAAATTGTCTGTCCTGAAAATACAGCCTAATTGTCCAGTCAAAATAAACTCTAAGTGCTATTGCATTTCAGGATTGGAAAGCACTCTCCATCATGTTTGGGCAAAGAAAGAAAGTGTTGAATCTCAGCTGTTTTGTTGCTCACACTTTCCCTTTGCTGTTACAACTTTTCCCCAGCAAATCAGTTATCATTTTGGCATTAGCTCCGTGCAGCATAAGGAACACAGAATTTTCTTTCCTTTTACGTTGTGTAGTCCCAAGAGTCTCCTTGAAATTGATGGACAAAGAGAGAAACACAAGCAGATTATTTTTATTGACTGTCTTCGAGTCTCTGGTCAAAGCAAGTGGCACTTGCTGAAAGCTTGTTGTCACTGTGCTGGAGGCAGTGCCTGCCTGCTCCTCTCCCAGTTGTCTCCGTGCTTCCCTCCCCGGCTCCCTTTGTTCTGGGACTCTCTGAATCAGTCTGTGAAGCCCCTACCTTGCTTTCACAGAATTGTCTTTGTCATATTTTGTTAGAAAATAGCCCCTTTTTTCACCTGTGGAAAAAGATTGTTGCACTTTCTAGCAAGAGCAATTAAAGCTGCTGCTAATGAGAATGCATCGCTTTGGCACTGATTTATAATCCCAGTGGTTCCTAGCTGTGTGTTGGTGGAAAAGTTAGTTCTTTGACACATTTTCATTCTGTGTTTGATCTACAGACAGAAAAGGTGTGGTTTTGACTTCTTCAGACACCGGGTTGAGGCCATGGTGATTTTTGCCATATAAATGCAGAATTCAGCTGCGTTCATTTCCCAGCAGAGCTCTGTTGTAGGTGGATTTATTGGATGACAACACCACTGAAGTTAGATGGTGTGACTGCTTTCCCTGTCAGCCCACACTCTGGGAGCTGATCGGGTATTGTAATGCTTTACTTTTGCATCTGCTAATGGGACACAAAAATTCATGCAAAGTTCCATTTCCATTTTTATATTGGCATATTTACAGCACTAAAGAATACTGCTCCTTTTGTTCTTACTCTTTGTGAGTCAGTCTTGTTGATATTCTCAAAAAAAGCTCTGAAAATAATACCCTGACTAATGATTTTCAGTAGAGGGAGAGTATCTATTTTGTAGAAAAAATAGCAGTTTTTATCTGTCATTGGTCAAACTAGGCACTGTAGCATCTTAATTTGAAGTGTGCTTGCACTTCTTCACACTGAGAACTCAGTCATGTCTTTTATTCCTTACAGTCATGGGGACATATTTGCAAGGAGAACTGCTTTTCCATGGATTATTATTAAAATAACTGCATTAAGCTAATGCCAGAATGACATGTAACTATTCTTGTATAAACTTAACCTGAATTCCAGAATATAGTTTCAAAAACATCCAGATGTGTTTCAGCATGTTTTTCTAACAGGTCACTAGAATCCATTTAAATAGTTAATATTCTATGACTTCTTTGCAATTTTGAAGAGGCACTTGTAGTAGGATATGCATATTTCATTCCTCAAGACTTCTATTTCCCCTTGATTTTTAAAATATGTCTCTGTCCTTGAGTAAACACTTCTGAATTTAATGTTAGTACAAAATCTCTGCTGAAAGTTTGATTGCTGTATTTCTGTCTGAGTGGGTAAATCACTATTGTATGTGTAGGAACTCTGATTATTAATGATGAGTTTTCACATCAATTTTTCTGCCCAACATTACTGTTTCTGATTTGAGAACTCCACTTGAATAGTCAGACTCCACAGTAAAGCTTTGGCATATAATTAGCCTTTCCAGACTTTCAATTCCATTTCAAGTCAAGTAGGGAATCTCTTTACCCATGTGATACTTTAAGAGAGCCTTCATCTTACATTTCTGTCAAAAGTTGCATCGCAGTCTTGCCATGGAAAGAGCATGTATGTAGGGACATGTGTGAGCTTCATACTGCTTTAAAGCTAAAAATCACTGCTCTGCAGTTGGAAAAGGATAAAATCTAGATGTTGCTAATGTACCAGAAGGATGTGTGGAATTGCTGACAAGATAAATTTGCCCCTTTTTTTGCCTGGAGTGATTTGAATTTCTAAATGGTAGATTTGCTTATTTATTAATTTTATCTGTAGCAACCTAATTCTTTCTTACTTCCTAAGAAAAAGCATAATCCTACTTCTAAACTAAAGATTCCAAAAATTTTGCATCATTTGTTAACCTGTGTTTGCCAAGGAGAAAAGGAGGCTTTGTGGACAGTTAATGCTGCTCAGCTAGTGAGCAGTAATACATTAAGTCAAAACAATCTCTCCTCTCTAGACAGGGATAATTGCTATTTTTTTATATGCAGCATTTTTTAGATTGAATATTTGTGAAAGTTTTTGATACATCTTGGTAAGATGCTCTCTAGACGTGCAAAATGTCCTTCACACTCAGAGCTGCTGGTTTTCCAGAAACCTGATTATACACACCTGCTGTTTGTTTCCAGTTGTGGATTATTTAATTCTGAGGATTTGTGTCATGGAAGTAGTTGTGTGGATATGATCTCACTCCCTCCCATCAGTGGAACAAATGGCCTTTGCAGCACGGGCTCACTCAGCGTCGGCCGTTCAGACATTTGATTTAGGCACTCTGCTCATGCCAAAGTGTATCAGTGTGGAAAATACACAAAGCATCCTGCATGTGGTCCCATTATGGATTAAAGAAAATGGAAAACAATTCAGAAGGAAAGCAGCTAGAATTAGAGTATTGCTTTCAGTGCTCTTTTGCACCTTCTGTCTGAAAGCTCTTGTGTAACCTCTTGGTTTTCTCACCTTTCTGCAGCGTTAGCCTTGCCTTTGAATCTTAGTGTGAAGCAGGTGGAGTATTTTTATAACATTATGCTGAGTTTTCTGCTCCCCCCAGTTCTCCTTTCTCCACAGTGTCCATAAGCCTGTGTTAGATCCACGTGGGATTAACCCCAGAGCTCCAGGGCAGAGCAGTGATTGAAGGAGGCTGTTCTGCAGTGCTGAGAGCAGCTGTAAATCATATTGTGGCTTTGTGATGTTGGCCTAGAACCTACAGAATTTAGGAGTTGCTTTGGGTTTGTTTTCTGACTGCCACACCTCAATTGTGCCATATGTTTTTGTCCTCAGTACTATTTTTTTCTGAAGGAATTATTTGGCTGAAGTCCTAATGTGATTTTGACTGCATGCTTAGGTTTGTGAAAGCATGTTGCAAGTGAAGACTTACAAACTACTTCAGCTACTACACCTGCACTTGAAGTGCCTGTTTTTTGCCTTCAAATTTCTTGTCTTAAAAGATATGCTGTGATTTAAAGAAATTTCATTATCATCTTTCTTTCTGTGCTACCAAAGTATTAACTCTTGCACGCATTCACACATCATGTGAAAATTCCATCAATGTTAGTTTAGATACTTCGTTTTCCATACACAGGCCCTGACAGCTCATTTTTCTTCCATGAGGCAACCTCAGACTGAGGCTGTTGGTTCTCCCTGTCTCTGTGCATAACACAGTCAGCTCTCCCTTTTTACCAGGGTATCAGCCTTTTTCCTTCACTTGAAGTTCAGTTGGGAAGGAGCTGCTAAGCCAGCCTGTGTTGAGGATCCATCCCTCTCGTGGGGGCTGTCAGATGATTGCTTTGGGGGCTGCACACCACAGTACCATGCCTTGGCTGCAGCTCTGTATGGAAGATATTTTGGGAGCTGGAGCAAGATTTGAAGCAGACCCCACAAAGTTCACAAGGCAGCAGAGCAGATGCTTTTCACTACAGATATCCAGACCTGAGAAAACTTCCTGAGTGGCTCAAGATGACAGTGCTGCTTTATATATGTACATATCTAGGACTATCCTTGCTGTTTCAATGGGAAACCCAAATTCAGCTTGCCACTGGCTCCCTCCTGGCACTGGTTTGTATGGGCTGGAACAGAGGCCAGGGGAGAGCATGAGTGTGCTGGGGCAAGAACATGATCCTGTGGAAGGTTGTGGGTGCAGTTTGTGAGGTCAGTTCAGAACTGGGTGTGAGCTGTAGCTTGGATTGAATTCCACTATAAATCCAGCCCTGGTAGCAATGTAAGTATGTCTAAATAATAACTGCTAGCACTTTGGTTTATGAACATATGTCTATATATGCATAACTATATATTTTAATTACAATCCCAGCCCTAGTGTAAAACCTGCATAGAACTTCCCAGATCTGCAGAATGGAGGAGGGATCTCACAGGAACAGAACACAGGAAAGAGCCTGGACTTGGAGCCCCTCATCTTTCTGTAGTTATTTCAGTACTTCTGTGTGTTCTTGTGTAATGGAATCGTGTTTTGTTCCCTTTCAGTAATTTGCTGGCTAACTCTTTTAATTGTAACTGCCATTTGGCCTGGCTGGGGAAATGGCTGAGGAAGAAGAGAATTGTCAGTGGAAATCCACGCTGCTTGAAACCCTTTTTCTTAAAGGATATTCCAATCCAAGATGTAGATGTCCAGGACTTCACCTGTGATGGTAAGAAAAACCAATTTGATTTGGCACTTGTGGTAATGTTGGCACCTCTGTGAGAAGGTCCCTCCCTACCAAGCAGTGCTGTATGGCAAACATTTTGATTTAATGATGAAAAAGGCAGCCACCTAAAGCTGGAGGTCATTGTTCTTTATCAGTACTTTATTTTTATTCTTGATTTCCAGTGTCTGAATTTCTACAATCAACAACTAAATATAAGAATTAATTTGTTAGAGACAAATGTTCTGCTTTGTCTAATCCTGGTATAATCCTGGGCCTTCCTCCCACTTCCATATTCATACTCTTAGTTAACACTCTAAAGCCAGTGGGATTGAAAAGTCTTTTAGATTTGGATACTGTTCAGGGTCACCAGTAAAAGGTGAATACGGGGAAGTAAAAAACCTCTTAGACATTATTTGAAATGACTCAGTGATGCTTCATGCTCTGTTGGGTCTATAAAGTTGTAAAAGAAAATACCCTGACATTTCTTTCATTCTCCAGGTAGTTTTTGTCTTCTGATCAAGCAGATTTTAGAGAAAATAGTAAGGAGAAAATTCCTAATGAATGCCCTGCTAACTTGACTTGCAGCTTGTCAAGACCAGATAGGCTTGAGGTGCAGTTAGTCATACCTCTGAGGAGACAATAAGAGTGATAGAAGTTCCCTACTTAGAGCAAAAATTAATTCCTGTCCTAGTCAAGCAATCTGGCAACGGGCCCAGGTTCTTGAGCCCAGAGCTCAAGAGACCCAAGTTTAGTCATAAAAGAGTAATTCACTTTTAATTTGAGACCAAAAAAAAACCAAAACCAACCAAAATCCTGGTCCACAGAATGACATTCCACATTTGGGAGAAAAGAAGAATCCTGGTGCACAAAATGTCATTCCACAGTTGGGAGCTTTCTCTGTCAGGCAGTAACTTGGAGTTGAGGCAAACGGAAAGTAGGTGGTGGCAGGGTGTGAAACACAGAACACAGGGAAAAGTTAAATATGCTGAAAAAACGTGCTCTCTCTTCAGGTTTATGAAGGACTTTGAATATTGTTTCCAGTCATTAAACTCAGCAGGGAAGAAAAGAAAAAAAAATCTTCTGTTCTTCTGTAGTCTGGTGGTGCCTCCCCAGCCCTCTGAATGCAAATGATTCCCACCCATACAGTCAGGGGTAATTCTGTTATCTTGTACCAGGACTTCCAGTCTTTTTCTTTAATCTCAATGCTCATGGGTGCCTCCAGCAGAGAGAAGAAAGAAACAGATCTGTCTCAATTAGTCCTTGCACCAGTTAAAAGGAAGGAGCAGGCAGCACATCATGACAGCAGGCTGGGAGCTCTGGGTCTCCGTGGGGCAGCTGGGGCTGCCTGTGCTCACACAGTTGTGTGCTTCCCCTCCCCGTCATCCCCAGAATGTGCCACTAAGTGTTTCCTTTCCCAGACATCGTGATCCTGCAGCAGCCATGTGCCTCATGTTTTGCAAAGCCTGTTGCTTTTGGGGAAAATCCATGCTTTAATGTTCTTAGCTTCAAAGTGCTGGTTTCTACTGCAGAAACCCTATTGTTCTTCAATTACAAGATCTAATCTGCTGTTTATGGACCTTTGAAACCGTTTTTGGAGAAAGTTGATATTTTTATGTGTGCACAGATGGATTGCCAGCAGTTGGAAGTGTTCTGCTTCAGTTTGTTGTTTGCCTGGTTATCATTGTTAAAAACAATGAGGCTTTACAATTCAGATCATAAACAAAGGGCCAGGCTGACTTTAAAAAGTAAGAAATAAGCATCTAAAAGTTGAATTTGAAAAAAGTCTTTCAAAAGGCAACTAGATAGTGAATATCATCTGTCTAGATGAATTTAAGGGCAATGTGCTGGTCGAGTTCTCCATTTCAGCTGCGTATTGTGGGTGGGGGGAGGATTTGGGGTTCATACAACTGATTGCACTGTAATTTGCAGAATTACAAAGTAGATTCTCCTTAGAAAAAACCATATTTAAAAATGTTTCTATTCAGTTTATGAACTGTTCATGCTGCCTAAAGAACTTGCACGAAGGCAGGGTGATCCAAAGCATTGGATCTAGTTTAAAATGCTGTGATAGTTACCCTGGATTAAGGGGCTCCCCTCTCTGGTCCTTGTCACCAGTTGTCTTCAGAGTGGGTGCCCTGTGCTGGAATGCTGATTTCCTCCCACCCTGCTTCTCTCCCTGTGCAGGCAATGATGAAAGCAGCTGCTTGCTGTCTCCTCCCTGTCCTTCCCAGTGTACCTGTGTGGACTCTGTGGTTCGCTGCAGCAACAAAGGGCTGCGGATGCTGCCCAAGGGAATTCCCAAGGATGTGACTGAGCTGTAAGTTACCTTTTACCTATCCCCTCTCTCCAGAAATTCATGAAACTGCATCATAGTGAGCCTTTGTAGGTCCATGGGGGATTTGCCTTTGACTTTAGTCATCCGTGCTTTGGTGCTTCCAGTATGTTCTGACCATTATTCTTCTTCTTATTTGTCCCTTGACTGAATAAATGGCTCTGTAATGGGAACAGAGTTTATCCGTCCTTGTACCCATTAATTCTGCCTGTAGGAACAAATGCATATATTAGTATCAAATAATCCTGTAGTGCTTCTGTGAGAGCCCAAGCTCACAACAGGCAGTTTGAAGGGATGATGAAAATATGTTCCTGAGTTACGCAGCTGTGAGCTAATTACCCTCTGAGGAGATTAAAAAAAGGAAAATGAAAGCTGGTGGTGGAAACGAGGAATTCTTTTCTCCAAACCTCATGAAATGGCTAAAATAACAGACAATTAGATTATATTGTAAAGTAAATTCATCCTAGTTGAGAACCATCTTTCTAGTTGTCTTTTCATCTGCGCCTCACTAGGACTTTATAGTGGATTTTCTTTCCATGGAAAGAAAATACACTGGTGGAACTGCTTGGCTTAAGCAGTTGGCAGTAGAAATACTGAGCTTTTCCCCTTTAGGCCCTTATTCAAATCTATCCCAGGTGAGTCATTACTGAAACTTGTTACAATCTCATCAACATTTCTATGTGAAAATAATTGGTTGAGTTCATTGGTATGTTTGGTGAATTTTATAATGAACTAAAATCTGATTCTGCTATTTTCTCGTATCTACTATTATTTTTCAGGGGGAGAATGGGGTGTACACTCCTTTTACCAGTGTTGTAGTCAATTACAAAGCTTTGTTGCTGAATGAGAAGGGTACTGGAAGTGCCTGTGGTAACTCAGCATGGAAATTTTGCATTAATGAATACATCCTTGGAACACCATTGACTGGGGAGGGGTTAATAGTGAATTGAATTAAAAGCCAATTCCTGGCCTGGATTCCCTTATATATTGCCATCAGTGTTAGGAAGTCTGCAAGGTCATCTCTGCTCTGCTTTTGTTCAGGTCTCATTGCATTCAAATGTAACTTGCCAACAGTAAGATATCACAGATGTTACTTTGATTTCCACTGCCACACTGAGGAATTTTTATGTTTAAATTTTGCATATTGAGTTTTTCTGATACTATCTGATACACTGACGACATAACTTTCACAAAAAGAGTAAAATTATCTCACATTCTTAAAAACTGCTATATTTCTTAACCATTTCTTGGCAAATGAGGCAATAGCCTGGAACTGAGCAGTTTGAGTTCATAGGAGTTTACGTGACTGTCTTCTTCAGTAGGAGCCTTTTGGCTGTGCAAGGCTCCAGTTCAGCTTTCTGCTTTCCATCCAGAAATGTGTCAGCAGAACACAGACAGCCACGGACTGCCTGGCTCTGAATATTTCATATTCTGCAAATATAACCTTTGAATCTGTCCCAGCTGTCTCAAAATTCAATCCTGATCTCATTCTCCTCTCAACCAACATAAACTGAGCTCCTTATTTGTATCTACACCAAAAGATGGGCTGCAGGTACTGAAGCGTGAAATTTCATGTGTTTGTGGAAACTGTGACAAGAATGAAATAAGTAAATAAAAAATAATCAATCTTGCTTGCCTTTCTTCTGCTTCCAGATTGAGACAGAGATGTTGCCCATAACCTGCTGTATCATGCAGGTTACAAGTTACCAGTGTGAACTTCCACGTTTTTATTGTTCTGTGTGAGAATTGCCATTGTTGCTATGATAAGCAGCATCTCCTGTGGAACCCAGCCTCTTGCCTCATCTTGGGGACAGCTGGAACCTGGCAGAGGGAACCCAAAAGCTTTCTGGGCACAGGGTGAAAGAGACTTGCCCTGTTCAATTGCCCAAGCCCACAGTGCTGGGTGCCAAGGAGATGACAAGGACATGCAGAGCCTCTGTCCCTGCACCCCACAGCTCCCTCCCTGCAGGAGGCCTGAGCAGGGACAGGATGCACGGGAGCATCTCAGTGCAATTTTTATGAATGCACCAGTCTGACATTTATAACCTTCCATTGCTGACGTGTTCATCTGCCAGGCACATTGGTTGCAGTGCTTTTTATTAAACTGCAGTGCTTTTGTGCAATGTGGTTTGAGAAAAAGAGCTGCCACATATCTACTTAAACCACTCTGAGGTGGCTGAATGTAGCCTTCTCAGAAGTTCCTTTAAATTCTTTTAGAGGTCCTAAAATAGTCTTAAAACAGGAATCCTTTCCTTGTAACAGGTATTAAATAGCAGTGTGCAAAAATGAGCATATCTCTTGCACAGGCACACAGGGGAAATGTTTCCCTTTCTGGGTCAAATTTCACTGTACCTACACTCAGCAAAAAAGATCCCCTGCAAGGTTTTATTGTGTTCATTCTGAGTTTCTGGTTTGGATGTTTATATAGACAAGACATGTGAAAACCATTATCTCTTTCATGTTTAGAGCTTGGAATGATAGGAGACATCCCTGTGTTTTGTTTGTACCACCCTTGGGAGCAGGGATTACCTTGGCAGGGAAGGTTTCCATCTAGAACAGAGTCAAAAAGATCACTAAGTGTCCTGGATTTTTAGAGGAATGATGATGCAAGAAATTTCTATTTCCCAGCTTTTCTTTCAGAAAACCCCACCATCATGGGCAACCTTTCTTCCAGCTTCTTGGGAATAGGAAAATATTATGTTGTTTCTTGCAAATTCCTTCACTGTATATTCCTTCACTGTATATTCCTTCACTGTATATTTACATACTGCCTACATTTTTTCCCACTGTTTGCTTGCCCTGAAGAGAAACCTTGGGTTTTTTGAACATACTCTGTTTTCTTCACCAGATGTTCAGAAGTAAAATGTTCATGCAATGAGCTAGTTTGGAACTTAGCCTTGCTGCTGCTTAGTGTTTTAGGCTTTCCTTTTCTTCTAATTTTTTTTCCCTAAATCTGTTTGAACTAAGTTTCCCATGCTCTTTCTCCTTTTATGTATTACCTCAGTGTGTGAACACTAGATTTTTTCTTTTATTCACAAAAGTATAGTCTATTTCTAATAAAGTCTTATCTGACAGCATCCAGCTGCTTTTATGGACCTACAGCAAATAACATTTTGCACTGGGGAAAAACATTGGAGGCAATTATGTGGACAGCGTGTGCACAAGCTGTAACATAATGACTGTGGTGTGTTTTAGAATAAATATGTACCAATCATGTCATCTCTAGACTCCAAATGTTGTCATGACACTGAGCTATAGGATAGCACTGGTGGGATTGTTAGGAAAACCTACGTCCACACATCATTGTTAGTGATTATTTTTCCTTCCATTTATATTAATGCATGCTAATATTTGCATTACTTTTGCCATTTTTCTGTCTCTCCTCACAAACCTTCTCTCTCCCCTTTCTGTTTCTTGTTCTGCCTGGTAAGTTCATGTATTTGACACATCAGTTTTCATCTTTTCTTGGAGATATCACCAATCCCAATCCCCTTTTCCAGCTTCCAAGGCACTTGTGATTTCCTTTGACTTGTGACTAAAAACAGTGGCTCATACCTGGGCCATGCAAATCGATGCCACAAAAATGCCCAAAGCAGTTACGTGTGGAATATTGCAACAGTTTAGCACGATTTCTCAGTTTGCCTGTATTGCTGCTGATCAAAGGGAAACTCTGGAAAATCTGATGAAAATCATCTGCTTGAGAATGCAAATGCTCTTGCTTGTCTGGCAATTCACACTGTTTTACACAATGACCCTCAGCACACTGAATTTCCCTCGGTGAATTTCCCTGTGATAATAAAGGAGAGAAACAATTAGGTCAAAGCTTAGGCTTACATGG
Organism: Daphoenositta chrysoptera; assembly: GCA_013397915.1. Classification (NCBI taxonomy): domain Eukaryota; kingdom Metazoa; phylum Chordata; class Aves; order Passeriformes; genus Daphoenositta; species Daphoenositta chrysoptera. The sequence continues at coordinate 129,047 of VZRO01001448.1, read as the reverse complement.
TCCTGCCTTATTTTCTGCAGAGGGGGATTTTCCCATTGAGAATGGAGAGGGTTATGTAGAGGATATTTTAGTTACAGATGAAATAGAGGAATTAATCTGCACTTCAAACCTCATAGTTTAGGAAAAGTAAATAGTATCAATACTATCAAATAACGTGTTCAGTGACTGGTAAAGTTTGAGTACATACCAGAAAGGGGACATTAGCACCAGCAGAGACTAAAGGTTTAACTTCCTCTCAAACACAGCCATATGTCTGTGTGTCAGACATGGAGGTCGTGGTCTGATGTACAAATACAGCAAAATCCAGAGTCCAAATTCACCAAAGCTTAAGAAAGCTCAAGTTCCATATTTGAACCTAAATCCATACTTGGTTTTTGTTTCCTGTCCAGAAACTCTAATTGAAGCTCTTAAAATGCATGTTTTGTGGATGTTTCATCTTTCACAGTCCAATTCTTTTCTAGACCACCATTTTTAGGAAATGGTCAAAAACTTGACTCAGAATTTTAGGATATTGTGTATGGACATTAAAAATTTTGGAGTGTAACTTAATTTTAGAGCTACATAAAATTGCCAAGTATCTTGGTTTTTGTAATGTAACATTCTTTATGGAATATTTAAAGGAAAGGTTTTGTGCCTTTTCAATTGCTGCCTGAGAACTGATTTTTCTCTCCAGTTTCTCCTCTTAGCACAGATTGCCACTGTGAGCTTGACTTTATGGCTGAATTGACATCTCAGTACAAAAAGGATTCCAAGTGATTCACATCGTTACACGATGCTCTGGCACCTTGTGCTGGTTATATCACCTCCAATCCAAGTGGTTTCAGGATAAAAATAGACAAGTTGGAAAAAGAACAGCTGTCATCTTTTATGCATAGTTTTAAATTTTTATGTGCAGTGTTGGTGTGTGTGGAAGGTGCTGGATGAGCCCCGGGGCTGCTGCAGGCCCTGCCCCACAGCACCTGGCCATGTTCTAGAAGAAACCTTTCCAGGTAGGAAGGTGGTGGCTTTCTTTGAGAGCTGAACACATATTTTGGGATTTTTTGGTTTGTTTTTTCTTTTTCAATTTTTGCTCTGGTAATTGCTTGTTGGTTACAAGTCATTATTGAGACTTGAGGATTCTCAGTAGCATTCCCAGAGTAAAATAAAAAACCAAAAACCTCCAATATGATATTTTAACTAGAGCCTAGAGACCTTGGGAAGCAAATGAGGTTGTTTTGGATAGTAGTCAGTGTCTATTTTAAGGCGACTGACACTGTCGTGACTCTGTATATTAATAACTTGATTCCCAGAATTAAAATTAGGCATATATTTTTCTTCATTCATACCAGGATTTCTTTGCATACCAGATGCCACGGACATCATATTGCTTTGGCTAAAGATGGAAAAGAATTAAAAATTTAATCTTCCCTCCACATTCACTCTTTTATGACTATTTTGAGGGGTTTTTTGGCAGGGTATCTGTAGCTTTATCTGTGGGTTTTTGTTTTTATATATGTATACATAAACACACAAAGTTTTGTGTCTCTGCCCATTCACCCTCAGGAATAATTCTTTTATTCTCTATATCCAGCTTCCAGGCCTCTTGCAGCCCCCATCCATCCTGCTGAGCCCAGCAAGGTGGGGAGGGGCTGCCCCTGCACCCCCAGCTCTGACAGAGTCGCCTCCCCTGCTGCAGTTGTTTGCCTCAAATTTTGTATCCCAGATCCTCCTGATTCTTGGCACGCTCTTATGCCCTAAAAGCCTTGGTTATTTCAATTTCCCTGCGCTTAAATGTGCTTTCAGAATGAATGCCTTCAGCTTCGAAAATGCTGCCATGCTTTGGATAATGGGGTGAGAGGTTTAACAGTGGCGGATTGTTCTTAGGGATGCATGAAAAGTGTGTTATCAGTACTTTCTCAGAGTTAAATTGTGTTTATTCAGAAACTATAGCACTGGTATGAGTATTGCAGTTTTCTGCTAGCACATTTATATAACCATCAAATTGCTGCAGTGCAAATCCAGAGCTATTCAAAGCACATCTTCTGTAGGAGTTTAACTCCAGGGGTCTGCATGTCTATGTTAGTCTGAGTCATAAAGCACTGAATTAAAATGTGCACCCTTGACTTTTGATTGCCCCAGAAAGCAAAAGAGGAGGGGAAAATTTTGGCTCACCACCATCAGTTTGTTTAAATTGCAGGCTGTTTCATATTGAGATCAACAAGAGAATATCCTGAAAATATGCTCCCAAAGAATTCAGTATATTGCAAGAGTCTCCTTTCCTCAACTAAAATCATATATAACTTCCAAATACATAATACATGACCTGCTTTTGATTTCCTGTAGAAATCCTTAGGATTTTACATTTGGAGTAAAGACTAGAACCTTAACCTGCCCTCTTGCATGGGTTTGAGATTTGTGATTTTCAGGGATAAAGGGGAAGGCACAGACTCCCAGGACCTTGCTGCATCCACAGCAGACCATGAGAGGGGGAAAGAGATGTGGTTTGCCCTGTTAAAAATGTAACATGCATGCCTAAATTCTGAGAAGCTCCAACATAACAATTTAGGGTGTGAAATTACCAAGGAACTCCATTTTTACAATCATTTATAACAAATTTAGCCAAAATTTGGCTGAAGAATTGGCTTTCCACTTGCTGAATATGGATATCTGTGGGAGGTGTGTGTGTGGCACAATTAACCCATACTCTGGTTAGTGAGACTCTGTCCCTGCTTTGCTGGCTCTCTCACTCAGTGCTTGTGATCATTGTCAGGGGGGAGATTAATTAGTTCAGTAGGGTTTTTAAATTGAGAAAGTCATTTTTGGTTAAAAAGTCGGAAGCTGGTATTCCCACCTTGCCCAGCCTAACCCTGGCAGGAGTTAGGTGAGCTCCATGGCGTGCTCCAGGGTACCTGCCAGGATGGGATCCTGTGCACAGGCACGAGGGGTAGCTTGAGGCTGGCTGGAGTAGTTCAGCTGGAGTTCAGTAAAAAAAGAGATCTGAAGCAGCAGAAAATGGCAAGAGGTCACTATGCTGAAACAAAAGGCAGGGGGGAGGAATAACGCCAGCTATAAAATATATTATGTAAGAAATAATGTTCTTTTTTATAGATTTTATTTTTGAATGAGGTAAAAATAAAGCTTGTGGGAAAATTTTCTTGGATTTAGCTTACACAAGGATTTCTGTGCTGTTACAGTTCATGTAGAGAGGGAACACAGAGCACAGGAATAATCTATTATTATTGTTGTTTGCTATAGTAAGTACAGAAAAAGGAGGCCTGCTGCCAAAGAAAAGGAAATTGTATGTGTGGAATAAAAGTTCCTAACAGGATTATCGGATTCCGTTTTCAGCAGCAGAGGCAGCACATTAAGTGTTCTGGTGTCTGTGGGCTGCATTTCCTGGCTACACTTGATTATGTTTCAAAACATGCCCTATCAATTGCATTGCCCCGTGTCTACCTTTGGAAAAATCCCTGCAGTATCACGTAAGGAAGGGAAATGTAATTTCCTCTTTCCTCCCACCTGTGGAGGGAGGAATGCCTTCCACATCCACAGTGCTTTCCAAGAGGATGGATTTGTTTCCCAGGTAGATGTTCCTTTCTGGAGAATGTCTGGGAAAACATCCTGACAGTGCCATGGTACCACAGTAGTCGCTTTCCATTAGAACCTGATTACTTTGGTATCTTCCAGGGATGCAGCTCCACCTGAAAGACAAGGTTAAGGAAAATAACCTCCAGCTCTGTCTCTATCTTCCTGTAATAAACAGGGAAACACCCACATCTCATTGCTATCACAGGTGTGGAGACTGCATTACCCATGCTCTCTTCTAGGCAAGCTTTTTAAAAGTATTGTGTTTTTTCAGGGGGCTTTGCTGAATTACTCACTGATCATGTTTCTTCAGTGGAGAAAAACTGCAAAATGCAGGCACTACTTGCCTGTGTGAGGACTCAGGATTATCCCCAAAGGCTTTAGCCCTACTGTGCCTGTGTCTTTGTAGAGACAGAGTCCGTGGTGTCTCCAACAACTGCCACACTGGAAACACAAGCTGTGCTGTTAAACAGATGTACTGCATGTAGGAGGAACCTCTGTTCCAAGAGAGCTTAGTCTTTGGTCTTTAATTTACACAGTTTTCCTCCTATAGCAGCATGCTGTGAAAAGGAGAGGTGAGGAGGGTGTGTTGCTGTGGTGGATGTGCCACCAAACTTGTGGATGTTTGTGTTGACTCTGGAATAAGTGGGACCTTTTCAGCACAGAGATCTGGGAGTGCAGCTTCTCTTGCCACTCTGGCTGAACAGGGAACTCCCAAATCCTCCCCCAAGGGTCGGGGAGCAGTCAGCACTGCTGGACAGACTTGGGAAAGGTAACTCTAAGTTCGGGCACAAGCCATGCAATTTTTCTCCCTTTCCTCAGCTGCTGTCACAGAAGAACCAAATGGTCATTTCTGTTTGCTGTAGGCCAGAGATCCTTTATGCACTTCCAAGTCTTAAAACAAATAAAGTAAATCAATAAGGTCCTGTCATGCTTTGCATGTGGGGTAATTAATTGATAAAGTAAAAACTGTTAGAGTTTCAAAGCAATGAATCAAAGATAATTTCATTAGTGACTGATTTATATTGTCCTCATTCATGGTGCAGATTGAGTGACATGAGTTCTTGCTAATGTGTTTGTGTAATTGTCAAATCTGACTTTTTTCAGATACTTGGAAGGAAACCATCTGCCTGCTGTGCCGAAGGGGCTCTCTGCCTTCAGACACCTGACACTGATGTAAGAAACACGTGGTTTCAATGTCAGGAAAATTGCATGACTCTTTCTGCACTATGCTGTTGGTGGAACATAAATAATTAGTGTTCGAGGGGGGAAAAAAACAACACCAAACCCCAAAACCTTCTGTAATTTGAATTTGGAAAGAATTTCGCAGTGGACACTGCTGCCAATAAATGTTCATAAAGAGTGAGGTGCTTGAGAAGCCCCTTGCTCTGCAGGACCTCGAGAGGAGGAAACTCTCACACAGGCTGCTGCAGTTTCACTTGGCAGATTTATCTGTAAAGGTCATTAGCAGAGGAGACACATTAATTTGTGCTAGATGAGGCAGTATTTATAATGCTAAGGCAATGACAATTTGCATAGCTGTTTCTGCTATGAACAGTCATCCAGACAGAGACACAGCAAGGCTTTGTTCTGTAAATTGCTCCCTGAAATACACAGGAGTGACATTTCCTGCCTCAACTATTTATCAGGAATTTTCAAATGCTGTTGGAATCAGCTGTGCAGATACTCCAGTCAATTGGGCTGGACAACCTCAGACAAAAACAACATGGAGGAAAAAGTAGAATCCTTTGTTTTAAGAGTGTTTTCTATTTGGAAATGTCTCTAATTTTGCTTTTCAAGGGAGACCAATAACAAAACAAAATGTTCTGGTTGAGCCTAAAAGACTTTTTAAAATGAAAAATGAAATTTTATTCTAGTAGCTGTCAATATGAAGAGCATATGGAGATGGGGTGCCTGGAATATATTGCAAAGCAAGTTGGAACAGTAAATATTCAGCAGTGTTTGTATCATTTATTCATTTGTTCTTTTGACTGAATGCTATATGCTGGAAATATGCCTTAATATTTCTGAGTCTGAGGCTTTTTAGGGGAGTCAGATGTACTTTTCCTTTAAAGCTCATTTAGAGTTGGTCAGAAAATACATCAGTTGATAATATGCGACTTTTCAATTTCTTCACGCATTTTGCCGTGCAGATATTATGTAATCTTTTCAAAAAGGTTTATTTCTTAATTCATACATGTAAATGATATTTTCTCTGTGTGTTTCTTCAGTGATCTGAGCAACAACAGCATCAGTGTATTGGCCAATCACACCTTCAGCAACATGACCCAGTTATCAACGCTGTAAGTAGCCCAAAGTTTTGATAACAGTTTTAATTGCTTTTCCAACACCATCTTAGCTGTTGAGCAATTAGTGTATATCTTGTTGCTCAAGCATGTGGCTTTCCACGCTTCTCTGTGGTTGAATTAGCAGTGAAATAATGCAAGCCAGGCCAGAGCTGTGACTGTGCTCTCCCCTCTGCAGCATCCTGAGTTACAACCGGCTCCGGTGCATCCCCGTCCACGCCTTCCACGGGCTGCGGTCCCTGCGAGTGCTGTGAGTGCAACTCCCCCAAAGCTGCAGCTCTGCTGATGGCTGGGAGGGCCTAATGGGCAGGTGGTCATGCATATTTTCACATAATTAGCTTCAATGTACTTGTACCCTGGTGCAAATTGCCTGGTGGAGGCCAGAGCAGGTGAGTGCTAGAGAAGCAATTACATATTTGCAGGATGAGTGGCTTTTCTCTGAAAGCTCAGGTACAGGAACTATCAGGAAAATGGGTCTCCAAAAGACTGCATAGACTCTGTCTCTTCTGCCTGAACAATGTTTGGGTGCTCCACAGCAAAGGACTTTTCTCTTTGTCTGTAAAAACTTGGTCACAGAGTGTGAGATTCCATTGGATGCTTCAGCAAGAGTGTCTTTGTAGAAAACTTGTGCATTTTCAGAATATTTTCTATTGATTCGGATTAATGCAGGGAAGCTTTTACACAAAAGAATGCAATCTGAAGGGAAGTTAGAAGCCCCCACACTAAATCAGTGAATAAATCAGGCCAGTGGCTGGGCACCAGTATTGCTGAGATGCCTGTCTCAAATATCCTTAAGCTGTGAATGAAATTGCACCTCATATTGAGTGGGGGCCTACTCAGAGATATCCATGTGTGGTTTATTTCTTGGGAGGTCCTTTTCTGCACTCTTCCTTCCTTTGCAGTGTAGCTGCTTTCAGCAGCTTTCTGGATTGAGCCATTTGTTTACAATCTCTTGTGAAAGTCATCTTTATACTGTCTCAGAGTGCAGGCTGTGGGCCTGTTCCTCACAGCAAGAGCCTCCTCCCAGCTTTCCCCAGGCATCTGCAGGACTGGCTCCTGCTTCTGCCTCACATTCACTGCCTCTCACTTCAGAAACAAACCCTGGGCTGGGTTTGCCCTGGCCCCACGTGCAGCTGTCAGGAAGGTGGAGAAGGCACCTTCCTCCCCAGAAACACCCCTGGGTCACCATGGCTTGCACAGTAACCAAAGGGATGAATTAAATAGCTCATCTGTGGTGAGATGGCTCCGTGTGCTGAAGGAGAAAGAGCTCTGAACACTCAAAGGTCAGGACAGAGGAGCTGAACATTGTCCTGAGTGCTCTGAAACTTCAAGTTAGTATTTTTTATATTAAAAAAAAGAATAGATGACGTTCAGGAGCAGAAGTTTGGGTTAATTTAAAGAGCAGTGGCTGCTGTGCACTGACCCCATAAATGTGGAATCAAAGTGTCAACATGGGCAGTACTGGGACTGTGGAAGCAATAAGGCAGAGCTGCTTGGCTGAGACCTTTCACTGTGGTTTCAGTGGTAAAACAGATATCTCAGTTTCAACCTCCCAAATTACAAGACAGCTTTGGATTCCCACTTTTCATTACTAAAAACAAGAAAGATACGTGATTTGGATTTGTTGTTTTAAGTTTGGCTTGGGATCCTGATTTCTGGTGCACTAGGATGGTCACATTTGAGCTGTTACATGAGTCCTGAAATTCAGCCACAAATTAATATATTCTGTTTCATGGCCAAATAAATTATTCCATATGGAGCTGTCTTCTGGCCTGCTTCTGATATGCAAGCTAGCTTGATTAAAGCTGTGTGAGGCTCTCTACCCTGAATTACAGTGTAGATAAACTGTGCCTCCCTCTTTCCAATAGCTACAATTTGTCAGTGAAAAGACATTTTCACTTCTGTTCTTGCAGGCCACATATGGGCAGAAACAGAGGGCAGTATTTTAATGACAACTGTTGTTTTTTGGCTTTTTAAAATGATCTGCTAATCAAATTGAAAAAAAATATCTTCCTCCTTCAAGGGAGAACCCCCCCACTGCCTTGCACAGAGCAGTGAAATGAAGCCTAAGTGGGAATCTCTGCCTCTGCTCCCTGCATTTGGAAGCCTCCAGATTGATTTGATTTATTATGGCCCACAAAACTCTGGTATCAGCTACAACTTTTGCCACGTGTCATCACTGTTGCTACTAAAAATCAATTCTCCAAAGAGAAAATGGTTTCCAAGAGACAATATGAAATCTGTTATTGTCAGAGTATTTATTATCCATGCTCTCAGGGGAACTTAAAAGAGAAAACATCAGCAAAACAATTTCCACCTTTTTTTTTTAATAAAAAGAATATAGGGATCTCATTACCTTTGGCTCTGCGTGTCTTTGAAGGTAGCAGACCCTTCTCATGGAGGCTTCTGTGCCTTCCAAATTCCTTCTGTTTTCTTTACTTTTTGCCTCTCTAGTAAATACAGTAAATAAGTGCTTTGAAAATCAGAATAATCATAGCTGTATGATGCACTTGGTCTTTGACAGATATTTCATTCTCTCCTCCCTTTTTTAGATTTTTCAGCATAAGTCCAAGTGAGAAAACTGCAAAGTCAACATGTTTATGTTTAAGCCTTAATATCTATCAGTGTTTACACAATCAGGTCTTTAATCTCAGTCCTCACATGGTTTATCCAATAACAGCAGCCAAAGGGTGCTGGGGAGCACATGACATAAAGTCTGGAGAATTTTTTTAATAAGCAGAAATTGATATCAGTAGGTTTTTGAGCCAAAGCTATTACAGTGAAAAGTTGTGGGTTTGCTTTTTAGTAAATTTGTCCAAAGCTAGTCTTCTTAGAAACTAAATATAAGCAGATTAAAGAAACTGAGATTGAGACAAATTTTAAGTATTAGAACTCCCAGATGACCTGAACAGATTATTTTAAAGGTTATTTTGTAATCACATATTTTTATATGTGACTTCATTAAGAGGCAAAGTCCAGAAATCAAAATACTCTCTGAGGTCACTAAATAATTGTCCATGTTGTAGTTAGAGAAAAAGGGATAAAATTACCTACTGAATATTCTCTTAACAGCTATTTTAGTTTTGCTGAAAACTGATGGCTATTTCCTGCAGTTCAAAGCTCAAACAAACAGCAATATCTGTGATGATATAGCTGTCACCAACAATCTTTGGGCACAACTTTGGAACCAATTTTTGCAATACTTTCATTGTTGGGTGCTGCACTGATTTGACCTAACAGAAGCATTTGGCTTTTTCTTTATTACTATTTTTTTGCATCACAGAATGATTCCTTGTGTTTATCCTGTCAATCTGCAAAAGCTCTGCTGCTGTGAGCGTGGAGCAGTGGTGCTGTGGCTGCCCCTCTCCCTGGCATCCCAGCTGTGCCAGCTGCTGCAGGGCTGGGCACCCCCGGGTTCCCTGCAGGGGTTTGCCCTGGCTGGGTGGTGCCTCTGAGCTCGACCCTGTGGCCACACTTCTGTCTCCCCAAAAACACATCCCCCCTGTGTCTGTAGTAACCTAATGCTGTGGACAATGGGCTGGCAGGCAGGACGTGGGAAGGGTTCCTAGAAGAAAAACAACCAGAAAACCCCAGCCCAAAAGGATATATTGAATTAATTTCCCTCCCTGAAGACAAAGGAATAAGTTAGTGAGATTCCATGTAGAAGGAAGTTTTAATTTACAGAATTCTCGAGCGTTCTGTTGCTCTGTCCCCCAGGGGAGATCCACATCACCTTAAATCCATACCCCTGCTGTTTTCTGGAGTTTAGGCAAGAGGATCCCTAGAAGTTGTGCTTTTGAGGGAGAATGTACACATCAGTGTGTGTACTTTACCTGTCCTAATGTTCAAATTTTATTTGACCATTTGCGTTCCTTATGTTGATCCAAGAGGAAAGATTTTGTTGCACTGTTGAATTCTCTTGCCACTATTTATTACTGTGAGTTTTAAGGGGGGTTTAGCATTTGTCATTTCATTTTAGTTGCAGGAGTGATGATGTTGCTGACATGATTTTTTTTTTTTATTAAAATGGAGGCATTTGCATCCATGAAACACCTCAGTGTTTGGGAGATGTAATAAAGCCAATCATTCTAAGGTTTTTATATTTGATGGGTTTAACTTCTTACAGATAAATGGCTATGTCATTCTTCAGCTTCTCTTGGATGTTTCCAATACACCTAGGAAAGAAAATGTGCCCCTTCACAGGACAAATGTTACTGATACAACCCAAAGATTAATACAAGTTCTGTCCTCTGTTTACAGAGAATTGTCTTGCAGATCTTGAAGCAGTTTAAAAGATCAGCAATAAGCTCATTATGGGCAGCTGCTTATTTAAATGTGCTCATTTCATTAAACATTTTGATGACAAGTGGTTGAGGAGGCCTCCTCATACCAACAAAATACTCCTTGTTTAATAGCTGTGGGGTTTGTCTTGGTCAGTTGGTCATTCTGTACAGAATTAGTGAGTGTGTTTTATCTGGAGTTACTGTGTGGGACCTCATATCCTTCCTGTTCCTGTTCAGATTAATTTCTTGGAGATACACACTTATATATGCCAGGTTATTATTAATAGTCAAAACCAAGGCATGCTTAAAATAAAATTTCAGAATCAGGATGTTGGAAGGGCATCATGTAGATCCTGGTGCAGCGTGTTGGTGGTGTTAGGGAAGAATGGTTGCAAAAAACAGATGCTATTGTTTTCATTTGGGGCTATTGTCCATTTCCATGGGTTGAGATTTGGGTTGTTTTAATCTCAGTGTTTCAACAATATGTGCACTCACAGAAATAAAAAATGTGAGTGCTGTATCAGCAAATCAGCAAGTTAGAAAATAAATGACTCGAGGGCAAGAGCTGCTACAAAACACACAGCAGCTTTCTGTTTTCCACCCTCCTCTGCCATGTCTGGAGCACTAATTCCCATTTATGCTTCCCTATGTAACCCACACACAAATGTATTTCTCAGAAAAGAGATAAACTGGGTGCTTAAATTGTCCTGAAAACAGTGCAGAACCCTTTCACTCCTTTCAGGGGTCCTGAAAATGCTGCTAAAAAATGATAGTTTCTTTGCACAGGGTGAATAATGTCCTAAAACAACTGATTTCAGGTGCTTTCCTTGGTAGCATAGAGAGGTATTTTCTACAGTAAGAATGGAAAGTGCAGCTCTATTTACCCTCAGGGACCCTTGCTCTCTCTCCTAGGATCTCTCTGAAGTCAATACTTAATTTAACTTTCACAATTCTTATTTCCCCTGCTCTGTTTTTGCCGTGCTTCTGGCTAATGGGATTCTATAAGAGAACACATGTCTGTATGTGAGGGTCTACTTGTCATCAATACACTTTTAACAGCATAAATGGTATGTCACCTTTTAAATTTACAACAGCACTCACCAACAGTTCCAATTGCATCATTGTTTTAAATGCCAACATCTAGAGGTAGAAGTGATAAAGCATGGAAGTTCATGAGTTGTGAAACTCACAGAAACTCTCAAAGAATTAAAATTAAATGCCTTTTTAAAGCATCAATTCTTTCAGTTGCAGGGAGCAGACAAAATACTGTGCTTTGATACCTTCCTGCTTCTCCCCCTTCTAGGACACTCCATGGAAATGATATTTCCAGTGTTCCCGAAGGTTCTTTCAATGACCTGGTGTCCCTGTCCCATCTGTAAGTACTTCTGCCCGGGTTCATCTCTCTGATTGATGGTTTCAGATTTGCAGAACAGTGCATATTGGTACCAGTGTAGGATTGTACAGCTTTTTTGTTTTTCCTGCTCACTTTTCATAATGTGCTCTGGATATTCATAGTGCATCTGTTCAAAGGAAATAAAAAAACACTAGGTCCTGTTGTTATTAGTTATAAAAATATTTTCTTAAGGAAAACCAAATGAGCAAGTGTGACAGTTTTCTCTGCTGTGGACTTTGTGTTTAAGGTTTTCTTTCAGCATTGTCGATGTGAAATGCAGAGTGTATGATGGTCTGAGAGTGAGACAGGAAACCTCCCACAAAGAGCAAATATTAAGCAAATGTGAATTCTTTGCTTAATAAGTGTCATATGTTTTGCATACTGGAATGTTGTCAGTATATGGACTTGTTGATGAATCGCTGCTACAGACATATATATTTAATCACATGGAAATTGGTCATTTCACAGCATTAATACCTCGTTCCATAGTTTGCAGGAATTATTAGACATTTCAGCTTTTTGAGGAAATTACTATTGTACTGGTAGAGGGCCAGGAGACTTTCAAATGCAGTTTAGTTGATGAAAGAATAGACAAAGAGCTGCAATGGCTCCAAACTAAACTTGAGTGACCAGAAAATGCTTTTTCACTGAGGTAGTGTGTGATACTTCACACTCTTGGACAATAGATGAAGGAAAAGTGATTTTGTGTAGCATATTTCTGGATTACTATCCTCAGTTAATCAGAGGGCTGGGCATGTCTTGGTCCTTCTGTGAAGTGAGTGGTTTCACAGGCTGATACGGATGTTTTCTGCCCTGGTGCTGATGTACACACAAGCAGACATGTATACATTTAACATAGGTTTATATCTATTTATTGTCTCTTTTCAACCTTTAACATGCCCTCGAGAATACTTCCCTGAACACCAGATTCAGTTTGTATTAATATCTTTTCTGGATAGCAGATACATCCCTGGACTGTATGTTTCTGAGTTGCAGCTTTCTGTCTCTGTTCCTCTCTGGACAATAAAAAAATAACAATATCTCAGATTGGTGGGGACAGAAATCATGAGAGCAACTTGGGCAACTTGAGCAGAGAAATAATCTTCTCTGTTTCCAGCTTACATTGGTTTTGCACAAAATGTATTTGGTTTTCCTGTTCCCAGTTTAGTCAAGGCATTTTGTGTGTTTGGGATTGAAAGTCTGACTGAGCTGAAGCCCCATCCCTCCTCCTGGAAGTGCAGTGACACCTCCCATACTGGGAATCTGGCTGCTGGGGGTATTTTTAGAGCTCAAGAAATAAACATATCGTGTCCCATTTGTTTGGATTTCCCTCAGGGTTTACATTAAATGAAGTGCAGATCCAGTTTTCCTGGGTAAACCGTTCACCTTAGGGAGTGACAAAACCCCCTTTGGCCCAATACAATCTCTGCAGTCTTTCTGTTTAGATATATGTGCTGCCAGAAATGTAAAATACACAAAGCCCAAATGAACAGTAATAAATAGGATCCATAAAATAAATAAGACCTGTCTGGGGTGTAATTTGCACAGTTGAGCAGTTGAATTTTACAGTGCAATAGTGCTCTCCAGTTTCTTAAAGAGGATCCTGAAACTTTTAGCAACCACAATGAATTTTTTCTTCACATGTCAGAAAAAGCTGTGCTTACTCAAACCAAGTCATACATAATTGAAAATAAATGCATTTTGAGCTCCTCCTGATATATAGATCTTCAAGGAAAAAGCGTGCACTTGGAGTCAGTTTGAAAATGATAGGAGTTGCTACCCATCAAACTCCCAAGGCATGGAAGAACAAAAATTTGTCTTAACTGTGCAAGGTGTGTGGCTGAGGTTTTGGCAGAGGAGAGCTGAGTACCAGGGTGTGGAGCAGGATGGTCAGCCCAAGCCTCCTGTGTCAGGACAAGGGGGACATCAAACTCACTCTTAGAATTGCAAACGGATATTTGTGCAGCATAGACAAAACTATAGATTTTAGTCAGAATCTTTTGCAACAGTTTTGAGTTGGTCTGTAGTGAAATCTAGATGGTCCAAACACTTTATCCATAGCTGTTTAAAGCCTACAGGAAAATGTTCACCAAATTTCTTTTACGTCATAAACATCATCTCATTGTAATGGAAATATCATAACAACCTGTGTGGCTTTAGCTCACTGAATTGGATGTAGGTTTGTATGTGCTGTACACTGCTTTTACTATTTATTACTTTATTCAGTTGAATCCCATAATTGTCTGTTTAAGCCATGACTCTGCTAATGGTTTTAGTCCAATGATGAGAATACTACAGCACTGCTGTAGGCCCAAGTATAATATTACTTTAAAAGAATCCAAAATCTGCTGGGATGGAACTGGGAGCCAGTTCCTGTGGTTGCTGTCCTCACCATTCACTGATTCAGTGTCCCAAGTACTGCCCACACAAACTGAGCCCGTGGCACTCCAGGGGTTCCATAAACCCTTGGGAATGGATGATGTTGGGTACAGCAGGTGTTTCCAACATATTTCCCATAAAATGGGATTCCTAATCCTGCTGAATCATCTTCTCTTCACTCAAATTTTTATTAACTACCTATAAAAATAAGCTGTCCCCTCCTCTGTTTTTCAGCATTATAATGGATAGAGTTTTTTTTCACTGACTTTATTCAGAGTTGCCTCTGAAACAAAATAAGTGTCTGAACAGAAGTATCTGCTCAACATTTTGAAAATGCTGCTGGTGGTATTTCCTTACAGCACAAGATATTTTTACCTTCCGGAAATATTTTGCTATAATGGGCAAAGAAATCAAGAAAGTATGTTAGAACTTATGAATGAAAATATGAGAATTATCTCTAGTTCCTAGAAATAAATTTTTTAAAAAACCAAAAAAACCCAAACCAAACCAAAAGAATAAATGGCAAAAACCTCCAAACAAAGTACAGACCACAACCAGAAGTGTGGAAGGACACATGCAACAATTTCTGAAGTTGTCAACAATGTTATTAGTAATCATTTCTAGTGACTGTAGAGTAACTTTATTTCTAATGTAGTGTATAAATATTAATTAACAGGGTAACAAGCTTTCCGTTGTCCTCCCACTCACATTTTATATATGGCAGTTGCTCAACACTAACAATTTCTCAGCTTTCACTGCTGCATTTTGTTTGACCTTGGACAAGTGAGCCAGTTGATCACAGTTACAGGGTCAAAAAGTCAACCCAGTAGTTTTTTTCCATTGTAAGCAATGGATTTACAGGAGGAGTGGATGGATATTTTTTAATGCTGAGCTGCAGTACACATTTAATTTTGATGAATGAGCCCCAGACAGGGTTTGAACCTATGAACTCTCATTATGAATCTGTCTAGGGCACAGTGGGTTCATTAGTCACTCCAATAGAAATGTATCTCAACAAATTTACAGAGGTTTCTGTCTTAATATCCTGCCTGATACGCTTTTATTTGAAAGAAGCTTGAGTTTAAAGTAGCATCTTAAAAATAGTTTATAGCATATGCAGAAATTTTCAAGTCTAAACCCCAATTTGAATCATTGGTTTCTTTAGTATCTCTTCCTTGTGCTATTCTTTATTTAGTTTATTTTCCTCTCATGGCAATTCACATGTTGTACAGCTGAAGTCTTACATTAACTTTGAGCAAAATAAATTCAGACTTTCAACATGCATTTCTTCACATTTTCAATGATTAGTTGGCTTCAAAGTGACTTCTCTGAAGTCAGAACTTTGTTTGTAATTGACTGCCTGAAAAGACACTTTCTTTAAGAGAAAAGTAATGAGTCAAGGTAGCACCAAAATTTAAGGTAAAAAGACTGGTTTTCTTTTGGATAGATGTCCATGAATAAAGGAAAAATTCTGAGAATTATAATTTCACTATATAAATGCATCTTCTTCAACTATTTGACCTAACTCTAATGATGGGTCAAGCAGCCAATGTGTTTTCAAACTCATAAATAAACTCAGCAGACACCGGGTTGCAGTTTGGAAAATGGAGGTATCCTCTGCAGGTGTGTTTTGTCTGGTGAGGAGTCATTGATGGGAGCCATCAGATCCAAACTAAATTACACAATTCAGTGTTAGAATATGCTCAGGGAGGACAAAGAATTAAAGGGAATCAGTGTGATAAATTTGATGAAAAGAATATGTCTGGTGACATTGCTAGAGCACAATTGTTTGAAAGAGGGATTTCTTCCCTAACAAATGATGGGAAGAAAGGAGAGGAGCGGGAATCCTGCAGGAGATAAATCTGAAACCCTTCCTGAATACTCACCAGCTCTTTCCCACGTTGTGAAACAAAGCATCCCTGTAGAAACATAGAATAAAACGTGTCTGGGTGAGACCAGAGCTGCTGTCTCTGCCCAATAACCTGTGCTCTTGCTTTGCACCCCAGGGCGCTGGGCACCAACCCCCTGCACTGCGACTGCCGCCTGCGCTGGCTCTCCGAGTGGGTGAAGGCAGGCTACAAGGAGCCCGGCATCGCCCGCTGCCGCGGCCCCGAGGCCATGCTGGACAGGCTGCTGCTCACCACCCCCAGCCACCACTTCCAGTGCAAAGGTAGGAGCCAGCTGGGACCCCCTGCCCCCTGCTGCTCTGGTTTGGCACCCTCGGTTTGGTGTGTTCGCGGGGAGCCAGGTTCGGGGTTCGCCTTCTGAACCGTCGCGTTCCTTCCCGTTGGGTTTTCTGGGGTTCTTCCCCAAAGGGCAGCTGACTGCTCCACTGGCAGGAGAACCATGGAGCTGCAGAGCAGGGAGTGCTCCTGTGCTCACAGCAGGTTATGTAATGGCATGTTGGCATATAGGGTGTTGTTAGAACTTACTGGAACAAATAATTCATTCTGGCCTGTGACTTACCCAAAAAAAAAAAAAATTGGGAAAATAAGAGTTATTATAAAAACATAGAGAACTGTAGTTATTATGTACATTTACTTAAAAACTGAGGAACTGAGAATTCTTCTAGAAAGCAAATATTTACCAAAAGTACATTTTCATCTGCCGATCTGCAAACTGTTCCCATTGGCTGCGATTCAGAAACTGCATGTTGTGGAAAACATGTCATGTCTGAATTCAGTGTGCATTCATTCAGGAGAGGGTTGAGGTGCAGCTCTGAACAATTTGGGGGACTCGGTGACAGGAGTGTACTGTGTTAGAGAGCAGGCAGTTGATAAGGAGCACACTTCTTTGTGGATTAAGTAAGTAGCTCATTAGTGAGTGGAGATTAAGACATAGCTGGATGTTCTCATAAAAAAAAGTTTAGGAGGTTTGCTTAGCTTACCAGCAAGTACTTGAAGATGGAGCTATATTTATAGTGAAAAAGATGGCTCAGTAGCCTCTCTTAGAAATGGAAATGAGGGCATAAAGCCTGTTTTTATGTCTCTCAGAGTGCCATGCCCATTTACAGTACTGCCTGGCAGGGTGATTTTATAGGTGCTGGAATTAAACTGCTGAACAAACAAATGATGGTGTTGGGGTGAGTTCAAAACACAGGTTCCCAAGGCTGAGCTGAATTTTATTTCCTTCCAAATATATCTTTAATAACTGTAACCTTATAATTTCATTACTTTGAAATGTCAGTCTCAAAACTATCAGAACTCTGACCATAATTATCAAACCACAGACTTTACAATAGTCTCTCAAATATGTGAAGTACAAACATAATAAGTACTAAAAATACCAAATAATGCACTTGTTCCTATGAAGTGAACCAAAGAAAATAATTTATTTTGTATATTAAACAGGATCTGAAAATTTAACCAGAAAGAGAAGCTAGATGTCTTCTTCATTCTGAACCTGTGATAAATCAATAGTTACGCTCATTTCCTCTCTAAACTAAACAAGCAACTCTTAGGCAAAAGATAAGTAAATCAGTGATCCAGGATATTAGATGTAGTTGTATGCTTCTTATGTAAATATTGGATTGGTCCACTAGAAAGCTGGTGTGCTTTCTAATATCCCAAAGGTCTCCAAGGCTTGCTTTATCTGAACAGAAAAGGAAAAGAAGTATGTTGATTTGGAGTTGGTCTTTGCACAAGCAGAAACTGCTGATGGTCTGGACAAGTGGCTGTAAAGTTCAAGAAGCTCCAGGCCCTAGAAAAATTCACCTTTGCTCATCACAATACAAATACTTTGGGAACCAGTAAATGATTTGGCAGTCTCACTGTACCCTTTTCCCATTCAGGGAGTGCTGAGCCCCAGCCCCCCAAAACCCTGGGTCCCAGCACCAAGAGTCTGCCCATGCTGGGCTGGGTGCCTTGAGCTGCTGCATAAAGGTCGTGCTCAGATGTCCTCTGGGACCTCCAGGAACTTTTACATTAGGGGAAAAAAAAGTATTTTAACTTATTCTTGTTAAAAATATGGTTTTAGCCTGTGGCTGAGCAGGAGGTTATGTCTCAGCAGAGCCAAGAAAATAAAAGTGTGTTATGTGCAAGTCATGCAAACTCAGCTCTGCTTTTTATTAACTTGCCCTCCCAGCTATGCAGTAGAGGAAAGGAATGTGCTGGGCTGAGGGCATTTTGCTATATGGATTTATAAATCAAATCCACAAGGGCAAAGTAATGAACTACTTAACTGCTAGGAACTAACACTGTTCTTATTAGCTCCTACATTGATTAGCTTTGATCTATGCCATAGAAATAAATGGAAAATGTACACGTATTATGAAATAAATAAATAATAGAACAAATTCGGTCTTACTGACCTCTAAATCTAAAAGAGCAGCCCTGCTGCCTGTCTCATGAGCTCTCAGAGCAGCCACCTCTGTTTATTCTTTGTATTTTTTACCATGAAGACAAATGTAACTCAGATACGTCACATTCCAGCCCCTCTCATTGCCAGGAATTCAGGTGGGATTTCCTTTTGCTGTCCTAACTCCAAGGTAAAAACATGTATGGCATGTGGTTAGACATAAACACGGAGATAGAACAGGATGACAACAGTCCCTTATTTGATTTTCAGATTTCCTTCTTCCTGTGTATTTTTCCCTCATTACTGCATGTGGCACTCCTGGTCAGTCCCTGCTGGCACCACCATCACCACAGGACTGGACACAGCCCAGGTGTTGTCACCTGAGCCCCCCTCAGTCCCCATTTCTGCCATTTCTTACCCCCATTTGTGCTCTGCAAGTGTTCAGAGTAAACAGTGAAGGTTTATTATTCATGCAGGACAATTCAAAGCAAATCCCAGACTGGAAGGGATATTTTCCTCCCTAGTTCTGGTAACTGAGGAGCTCCACCTTCTCTTGAACATCAAATATGAGCTTCTTTTCTTCACTTTCAGGATGTTTCACAATTTACTCCTTCTTACCATTTATCATGCAGTAACAGAAGCTCTGTGCCCACTTCTGATTAGTACAGGACCAATTTTAAATTATTTTTAAATATATTTCCTTAAAAATGAAATAAAATTATTTTAAGGTCTTTACTGCCTGATATAATTTAAGCCACTTTAAAGTTCTAGGTTTTATTTTTTACTTGTGAAAGCCAAGGAGTTAATACTTATTAATATTTGAAATGTAGCCATTTTAAAAATCACCATGTTGTAACTGTGAATATACCTGTGAATATAACTGCCTAAATTAGCTTTCTGTAAAATCTCAACCATAAAATATTGATTGACTTGGGACTCCAAATGTAATTAGTGTTGTTTTAGTTTGTGTTTGTTTTCCTGCTCTCCTATAAACTTCACTATTTCTCTGGAAGATTTCTGCTAAAAATATGAGGTTTATTAGATGGTTTAAATATGGCCACGTGTATTTACCTCCATATATTTATGTATTTACATCTTTGCGTATTTGGCTTTATTGCACTTTTCTGAGGTGGCTCAGTGTTGATCATTCTTCTGGGCAGAAAGGGAAGAAAATAAGTTTCAAACTTTGTTAAAATTAAGAATGGTAAAGCATTTTGCACCTAAATATTCCCATAAGCCTCTAACTAAATCTGTCTTGTGCATG
This sequence comes from Daphoenositta chrysoptera, assembly GCA_013397915.1. Taxonomy (NCBI): domain Eukaryota; kingdom Metazoa; phylum Chordata; class Aves; order Passeriformes; genus Daphoenositta; species Daphoenositta chrysoptera. Next base: position 109,562 of record VZRO01001448.1, on the reverse strand, counting down.
GTTTTTATTTATGTTGTTGCATCTGCACTTTCATTCTTGTTATCAGCCATAGAAATGTCAGGTTACAGTTCCCTGGGGCTGCTGTTGCAGGATTTCCAGAACTGAGAAAAGGAAAAATTGCTGAAAGCCATATATATATATAACCCACTCCCTGGAGGTTCCCAACATGCTTTTTTCAGAGCATATGTTTGCATCTTCAGGAGAATATAAGCATCATTGAGACTCGCCTAGCACTTGATTTAAGTACTTAAAGCCTCTCTGATCCCTGGGAATCCCACGCAGTCGTGCAGTGCACCTGCAGTTTGTGCATTTGTGCCAGTGCTTAGGGAAAAACCTCTGTGTGTGCATGGGAGGCATTAACTTTGCAGCCCAGTTCTGTGCTGATGCTGTGTGTTTGCCCCTCCAGAGCCAGTGGATCTCAGTGTGGTGTCCAAGTGCAACCCCTGCCTCTCCAACCCCTGCAAGAACAACGGGACGTGCAGCAGTGACCCCGTGGAGCTTTACCAGTGCACTTGCCCTTTTGGTTTCAAGGTAGGACTCCAAATGAGCTGCACAAGAAGCAAGGAACTGTTCCCCATCACTTGGGCTTTTTTAATTGTTGTACTGTGAGAAGTTTATTTTACAGGCACAGGGGCTCTGAAGTTCCCTTGCTCCAGCAGGTTTGTGTGTGAATTTTCAGCTGTGCCCTGCTACAAATTCCATCCCCTGCAGCTGGAATGGCTTTGCTTTGTACTATGGTTACACAGATCCTGAGAAACCTGCTCTGGCTGACCCTGTTTTGAGCAGGGTAGTTGGACTGTACAGTCTCCAGAGGTCACTTCCAGCCTGGGCATTCTCTGATTCTGTGATGTAGATATCCATGTAAAATGGCAAGTTGGTTTATCCTCCTTTTAGTTTCCTTTTTTTTTTTCTCCCCAGCAACACGATCACCATTTCATAGGCTTCCAGCCAAAGGGAAGGCAGTTCAGATGAGAATTAAGGGCCAGTTTGGTCCACGGTGACAGAATGTTGGTGCCTGGCAGTTTACATCCACCTTACACAGACTGATGGGCAGGAGGGTGATCACTGATCAGACACAGCCCCTAAATCAGCTGTCTCTGAATTCAGAGCACAAATGTCCACAGAGAGATCTGCAAATATGAATCCTGTGGATGCCAGTCATTGTGAGCAGTGCCAGCTTCCTGATAACACACTGGGAAATGGGGAGAGGGTCAGTGAGTAAAGCAGCTTCTTCAGCAGTGATGGATAACTCCCCTTGCTCACACTGCACCCTGAGAGTTTGAGGACACCAGGGCACTGTCTCAGAGCTGACAGAGCTGGAAATCTAGCTCAGGAGTCAGTAGCTGAAGGATTAAGTATAAGTAATAAATGAGGCATATGATCTGTTCACAGCCTGGGGGGTTCCAGGTGTTATGGCCAAAGTAGGCTGCATCCTGCAGATTGTGATTTTATTTGCCTCTTTGGGTATTTCTTACAGTCCTGGTCAGTTGAAACAGATGCTCATAAAACACAAAGTAATAAGAATTATAGGGGGAAAAAAGAAGGGCAAAACCAGATATAGATGTGGGAAGCAAGCCCAAGTATCCCTGTGTTACATTTCAGGTAGGATTTAGGGATTAATTGGTTCTGATGCTATCACCATTTCCCTTCTCTGTTTGCCTGGGATACATCCCAGAGTAATTGTGATAGATCCCTGAAAGGGAAGATATAAAGCTTATTTCTTCTATTTCACCCAGTGTCCCTACACTTAGTACTCAAGAATAATAACACTTCCCCTAAATAATTGAAAAAGGCATTGGAAATTTCCTGTCATTAAAAATCTTTCTACCCATTGGCATATCAACCAGAAACTTTTCTAGGATTTAAAAGACCGTATTGTCAAAAATCTGTTTACCTGAAACTACTTGATAAAAATCTGTTTATCTCCTCAGGTTAATAAGAGATTAGTCATTTTAATTTGATTTTTAACATAAATTAGGTTGAATTCTTCAGGTGGGAACTTGAAAAGTAAATTATTTCAGAACCAGCAGGAAAATACATAAATTTTTGTGTATCTCTTACTCTGTAAGACATGTATCATGGAGCAGGTGTCCAGGTTATTCTAAGTAAAAATGTGTTATGAGCATATCTTCTTTTTTGGCCCTTAGATTTTTGTTTGCTGGTTGTCCTTTTGGTTTTTTGCTGTATTCCTTATTCACAAAGTCACTGGCATAGATGCATTTATACTGCTAGAAGACACGGTTATGAAGGGAAGATTCATCAAAAAGAATAATCAAGAATAATCCTCTAGTTTATTAGAACACTGTAGTGTGGATTAAACCCCAAGATGCATCATTTTCCTTGGAAGGGTTTTGGTAAACGCTTGATGTGACTCAGTTTAAACATCTCACAGAGCATCCAGCTGCTCTCCTCTCTCACTTTCTCAGGTGACATCAGTGTGTGGATGCAAAGCCCTAAACACTGTGAGTTGTAAGCACCAAGCTGCCAGCCAAGCGTGGCAAAGAGCAAACAGAGCAGGCATGGCTCTGGAGCAGGGTTAAAAACACTGACTGGGTAACAGCTCAGGGAGAATTGGTGGAAATTTAATAAGCAAGAAAAGAACTGTGTGTCTTTACCACAGGTTTTTGAATAAAAATGAAATATGACAGGTCCAAATGCAAACCATATGAAAGGAGCACTCTATCTACCACGCAGTTCTCCACCAGAGATTCATGCTAATTCAATAACAATACCTTGCTTCCTTCTCACCAGCCAGCACCAAACAGCTCCATCCATCTGGAAGCTATTTCCCAGACCTTGATAAATTGCCCTAAATCTGCCCTCTCAGCATTTGTTTTTCCTTGTTTGATGTAGATTTTCAAAAAATCCTGTGTGGAAGAGTGCATCAATAAAGTGAAAAACCCACCCTTTTTCCAAATTTAAGCTGACGGCTTCATAATGCTCCCTGGGCAGGGACAGACATTACAAGCAGCTTTTGGGGTTCCTGTGCTGATGCCAGCCTTCAGGAAAAAGGGCAGCTAGCAGAAAGTCACCTCAGTGACCAGTTGCCAAGGTGGTGGCTGATGAATCAGGATGTTCTACCAGTTGACTGCATTCTCAAAAGCCTGTGGTCTGCTTTTCGCTGTCACACTGTGACGGTTCCATCTCTTCCTTTTCATGGTCACAGAGATGTTTTTGCTATTGAATGTATGCTTTGTGGGGCTTTCAGCCATATGTAGTGCTGCCCTTGATGGTTTGGGTAAACTCAAAAGTGAGATAAGTCATGGAGCGCCTGAGCTGCGAGGCCAGAGGGCCCCCGTGGTGTTTGATGAGTACAGAACCAGAGATTGCTCACTCAGGAACAGCCCAGGCTGAGCTGATAATGATCTTTGCTGCTGCTCTTTCCTAAAAATGGGTGATGAAGGTGCTTGCTGAAGATAAGCCATGGTTGAAGCAATGCTGTTGTGGTTGTACTTTGGGGAGAAAGCCCCAAGGAGTGGGATGTGGCACCTCCAGCACCTGGCAGGCTCTCGAGCAGGAGCTCCAGGGTGCCACCAGTGCTGGCAGGAGCTGGCTCTCCATGTTATGAAACTCATGTTTTCATATTAAACACAGCCATAGGTGTCATTATCCAGTGGGTTGGGGTTTTTTTCTTTTTTCCACAGCATTCTTTGAATGATTATTTAGATAATATGTGTGGTTTAGATTGTAAAGTCTGATTGTAAGTAGAGAGATGGAGCTTTCTCCTGCTGGAAATGCTGCTGGCCACCTGCAGAGCCAGTGTGTGTGAGTGCAGCTGGGGCTGGTACACAGATAACAGGAACCCACAGCTCATTTATTCTGTGCAGCTTGTGCCTTGTAAGTATTCCCATTGATATTGCAAAATTGAGTCCATGGGTGTTGGAATTCAAGAGATTAATCAAACTTGCAATCAATAAGCCATTGAAAAAAATTCAGTTGAATAGCTGTAGCAAAAACTAAGGTGAGTGAAACCAACACTCAGTGTATTTTGCCATTGCTTTATTCTGAAAAATGCCCTTTTGGAGTTTTTGGCTGATTTTTGTCTTTTATACTTTCTTGTATTAAAACTGAGGTAGCAACAAATAGAGAATAATTTGCTTTCTTTCAAACAGAATTATTTGTAGAAACTGGGGAAAGACTTTAAAATACATTTTTGTTTTGCCTGAAATGAAAGAACATTGCCAACCCAGAACAGGAAGCACAGTGCCTGCCTAGGAATCTCCACAGCCTCTCTGCTCAGGTAAAGGAGGCAGAGCTGCTGGAATGCAGATGTTTATCACCTCTGATGTTTGTCACCTCTGGGTTCTGCTGTTACTGAAAGCTGTCTGACACAGAAAGTGAAGAGAGGTAAAATTGGCACAGCTCTTTATCCCACACTCCAGGCACCAGATGCTGATGCACGTTTGTGGCAGAGTTGCTCCAAGTTTTATCCAAATCTGCTCACCTCCCCATTGAGTTCAGCCAGTGTCCTGACTTTTCTTGCAGCACGGCAGTGTCTTGAGGGTTCAAGCAATTTCACCAATCATCCAGAATGACAGATACAATTGGAAAAATCCTGGGTAAAGCTCTTGGGCTTTGGAGAGACAGCATCCTTTGCAGCCAGACTCTTGTGGTGGGAGGCACTATAGTGAAGCCAGAATGATATTTAGTGAGGAAGCTGGCTCCAAAGCTCTGCTAGGAATTTGGCTCTTCCCCCTCCCCACCCCCTACGCCTGGTTTTCGTCCCTGGGAACAAGGCTGGAAATGGAGGGAGTCAGAGCAGGATGTCTCTGGGGTATGGGGGATTCACACACAGCCCATGTTGTGCACTGATAGAAATTCTGTGCCAGCACTTGAGGGGGTCACTGCAGCTGAGCAGGAGCTGTGGCTGCTGAGCACAAGGCTGACAGGAGGTTTTCTCAGCACTGATGCTGCCCTGGCTGTGTCCCTGGCTCCTGGGGGTGCACGTGGCCTTGGAGCACGGGCAGTTTGCTGTATTTGCACTTTGCCCCATCGAGGTTCTGCAGCCTTACACAAATAATCTGAGGCCCTGCCATAATGGCAGTGTGGGGAGGATTCAGCCAGGACTCAGCCTGGGTGTGGAGGTGTTTGCTCACCTGCAGCTCCCTGGGGCAGCTCTCACAGCTCAGGGGCCAGACAGCACCTTTATTCCATCGGGGCAGTTTCTCAGTGATGCTGACCTTGGTGGGGTTGAGTGGATGGAACCCAGTGCAGAGCTTGGCTGCTGCTGCCTGGTTTGTCAGGCTGATGCTCTGTGCTTTTGTTTCTCTGGCTCTGCTAACATACACACGTGGGTCCCCATGTGCATCCTTCAGCACACAAATAAATCCCCAAGCTGGAATTGCAAAGGGAGAAGAAATTGGAAGGCACTCTAAGCAGCCTGCCCTCATCCACATGCGCCAGGAGAGCAAAAGCCTCTCTCTGCCTCCACGTGTTGCTCTGCCCTGGCCTCTCTCCTCTCCCGGTGTCAGGGTCGGGGGACAGGCACTGGAATGTCAGCTCAATGCCAAGTTTTCCTGTAGAAGGAATCAGTGCAGCAAAATGCTGTTTGTGTGAGGTGGTTCTGCCTTGAACTTTCATTCCAATAAATTCTCCTGGAGTGTGTGTTTATGTGATCTGGGGTGTTTTATTTTCGTTTGATCATTTTAACCATACTGAAAATGCTTATTAATGAATGTTCAAGAAGCATTTTCCACTCATAGTAAAATAAAAGAGAAAGCCTTTAGGGATGAGAGGTAATGGGTGGCCACATAAAATGAGTAGATCTGTATTTATGTGTGGATTTTCAGGGCAAACACCAGTGTCAGCAGTAGGTGGTTGCAATTTCATACCAAGCTCCTAGGGCAGAAAAAAACTGCAGAAATCACAATATTTTCTTCCATGTGCTTATTCTGTAACATTTACCATGCATCAGTCAGACTTGTGTTACTTTCTTTCTGCCCTTTCTGTTGTCGTGGGTGTAAAGAAAATGGAGATTTCCGTGTGGAAGAGCATAAAATGACAGGCTTAGGGAGGGATTACCACCCCAGTTGCTGGCTGAAGGTGTCGAGGCAGGAACACACCCACCACAGGCCCTGTAAAACCCCTCATGTAGTGTGGCAGGCCCTAATGAGGGCTCTTAACAATAAAGCCTGCTCTGAAGAAGTATTTCCATTTTTGTTAGGCCAACCAGAAAGCAGATGTTGAGCAGCTTCAGGCATTTGCCGTGTTTGTGCAGTGCTGAGCAGCTCAGGGCATGGGGAGCTGTACCCACAGGTGGGCACTGTCACCTTCATTCTCTTGTCAGTGTGGATTATTCCCCCTCACTTTGGTTTTACCACTGTTTTCCTGATCTAGTTCTAAATGAGTGACCAGATTTCCAACCTTTCTTTTCCCAGGGTAAAGGAGAAGTTTTTATTGGCATTTAGTCTGAATTTCAGGCTCTTGTTTTTGTGTTTGCCTGGTCCTATTACACTAAATAAAAATTTTTCTTCCTCTGTGGTTTGTCTGCCTTTCAGGTGATTGCTGGTTGCTATAACTGTTTAATCAAGTTCTATTTAACCAGGTCTTAATTTTCTGCATCCCACCATATCTGCATGATTGAACCAGTTGATATAGTTGGCCACAGGTGAAAATCCTTATTGTAGATTTCCTTGTGATTTTCTGTCATCTGTTATCCTTAAGGCTTTCTTGGCACTGACTGTACTCGACAAAATGGCTTTTGGGTTTCTTTTGTTGTCCAAGAACATGAACAGAGATTGTCCTGGGAGGTTGATTGCCTTATTTTCTCCTTTCCTTTGGTGATGATGGAATTGATGAAGTTGCTATAAGCAGGCTGAGATGAAAAGAAGAGTAAACCCACCCCTGTTAATAGAAATGTTCCAATGCCAGACTCATTTGGGAATTAGACTGGGATTAGATTAGTGTGCAGGGTAAGTGCACAAACACTGCAGGTAAGGTTGTCCCAAAGCTCTCTGACCCCCGTGGTCCCTGGGGTCCCTCCTCATGCTGCAAAGAATCTCTGGAATAAATATTGTGCTCTTGCTTGTTGCTATAGTGGGCATGCTTCACTTGTTTAGTGGTCTGAAAACTTCACGTGCACGTTTGATTCTGAAATCAGTGCTGCCTGCCTGGGTTACCTGCCAGTTCAGCCCAATATCACATTGATATCAGAAAGGACTGCTGGTGTCTCTGAGCTGGAAAACCTTGTAGGGGAGGCTTTGCAGATCTTCCATGAGCAAAACAGATTACACTGGCATTTCTGCTGAAATAATGTGTACTTCAATGTGAGACCTTTTATCAGCAGAGAGCTGTTGCAAACCAAATGCCTGCATCCTTAACAAACAGGGATGTGCCAGCAGAGGGTTCTTCCAAGAGACTGTGACTCTTCCAGCATATTTAGCTCTATTTATTTCAGAAACCCAGTGAGCTTTTTGGAGAGATTTTTTAATCACATAATCTCTGCCTCATGTTAGGCTTCATTGGGTTTCTGCTTGTAATGTGTGCCTCCTCTCCAGGCAGGCTGTTCAGTAGCTTAAGTATTAGGCATAGTTAATTAAAAATACAACAATTATATTTTATTTTATTTCTTAAATTATATTAATAGTATTTCTGCTATCTGTACAAATGTCCAGTCTTTATAAGTTTCTCTACAGAGTTCACATTAAAAAAGACTTTTGGTAGTATGAAAGGGAAAGTTTTATTGTCATTGCAAAATATACTTTAAAATAAATAGGCACTTAAGTATTTTGAAGTTACTAAAAACAGTGTTCTCATTCATGAATACTGGTTGAATTAGAGACTACATAGGAAATATTCAGTGTTGGATTTACATAAAATATAGTGGGCTGTATTTTTTGTATAGAGTCAACCCTCAGCAAAATTAACTATTTTCAGTGTCCCTAATTTTCTTCTTTATCTCCCAAAATGTTCACACAGTGGTCTGGGTCAGTCAGTTGTAACCTTGGAAGCCCTAGAGCACCTGCCCCATCCAGTTTGGCACCTCTGGACTCATTTCAGACATGTGCTGTGTGAATTGACTCCGTGATGGATTAATGACATATCTCCTGTCATTGATTAAAAGCCCAAAAGACCATTGAAACCCAAAGTGCTTATGCAAGGAGAGGCTTAGAAGGGCAATCAGGATTTACATGGTAATTAATGTAATTACAAAATAAACCTCGGATGTCCACAGAGAATTAAATTCCATACTCATAGGAGAAGAACCAGAGTTTTTAAAAAATAATATGATGAATCCTTGCACTTTGACTTTGACAGGCATATTCTTGATTACTAGCTGGAGAGGTAATGGAAGGTGTATTATACCCTGGAGGGTCATAAATCTTTCTGATTTAAATAAAATGAGGCTTAAGAGAGCAGAGTTTGCCTAATTTGCTATAAATTGACAATTGTGATTTATTAACAAGGACAAGGAAGTCACTAAGAAGTGCTGCTGCCATGGCCAATTATTGTTTAATCAGATGCCAGATGAAGCTGGACTGGCACAGGAGGTAACTACACAGTGCTGAAGATGGTGGGGTATAAATATTGTCTGTATTTTTACTTTTGATAATAACACTGAGAAAGTTTGCAGAGGGAGCTAAATCAGCTGAGTGGTGGGAGGGGCAGCTCAAGAACAATATCAGGGTCTCTTCTTTTCATAGCCTGCCTTCTGTGCCATTTAGCCAATAGTATTTCTCATGTTTATGAGCAGCAGGCAACTCTGTTGTAGTATGGATGTGTAAGTACAGCTGTATAAACAGTAATACTGAACTGAAAATATAAATCAGATTATGATAGGTAAATTCAGATTTATATTAAAAAACTTTTATCCCAAACTAGAGGTGGATGAAGTAAATTAATTTTTCGTATTAAATCAATTCACTTCTAAACAGCAGTCCTCAGAAGGCACATTTTTATTACCCCATTGGGACAGGTGACTGAAGAGAAAGAGTTAATTCATCCCCGGTGTGAGAGGGGATTCATCCCCGAGGTCTGGGTGTCTGTAGCAAGGTCTGTGTTCAGAAGGAGGAGTCACAAGATTTCTGTGAACAACAGATGATCAAAATCTTTCAACTTCCACCTGGCAATCCAAAAGCAGTCTGATCCAAAATTGCTGTGATATTATCCGTGCCTTGCCAAATAATTTGTATATATGCCTAAGCAGATGGATCTGACGTTGGCCCTGCCAGCTCTTCGAGTTGTTTGACCTTGCCAGTGAGCATCAGATACATCTTTTCCAGATTGAGGCTTAGCCATCATGTCCGTGGCCAGAAAGAGCATAAACAAGGCAAGCAGTATCCCTGGATCTCCTGAAGAGCTTCACACTGCTGTGTGGGTGACAGGGTGTCTGCATGTATCTGAGTATCAGTGCAAGCAGGAAATCAGTCTCAAATGGCCTCACTGGTAAAATAACAGTCATTCCCAATGCTGTATGGTTTAGCCCTCCCTGTAAAAGAATTGCAGTTAATTTTATATTTTGAAGGCAGTTCCATTCTTCACACAGCTTGCAACATCTCTAATTATTTGATAGCATTCCTTTCCCAAAGCTGTGTTTGCAGAGATCACTGAGGTGTCCCTGAAGTCCCTCATGCTGCAGTTAGCACCAGATCCCCTGCTGGCTTTCATAACTGCACTAAGACATGCAGTACATGTAAAACTTCTTTTTATGATCCCGTTATAGCAAATACTGGGTTTCTGTGCCTTGAAAGGCTCTGAAATACACAATTGTGAATTTGTGAGAACTTGAGAGAATTTTTCTACCAAACTTGTAACTTAGTGTGTTGGCTGTGAGGCTGAATTCATGGTATTGTGTTTCCTTGGTGAATTATGCAAATTTTTTCTTGATTCTTCTTTGTATTTATGGCTGCTAAATGTATTTATTACAGGGAAAACTGCTGAATACCTCATTCTTTTTTCCCAGCTTAATTTTATAGTGGAATTGAAGTTTTATATGATAAAACTTTGTTCACAAGACATCTCGTTCCCTTCCTGCCCTGGAAAATTTCAATTTACCTTCCAATTTTGACTATTTTTGGCAGAGGGATGAAGGTTTCAAGTGGTGAAAGAAGTCACTGGTAAAAAATGCCATTAGGTAAAAATTAGCATCAGTTTATACCTTATTGGATAGCTGTGTAGCACCGCTTCAGGAAAACCTTTGATCAAAGTTCTCACTTTAATAAGCATGAAAGAAGTAAAACTCAAAGAAAAAAGCTCCATTCAAAAGTTCAAACTGAATTCTCATTCTGTGCAGTCTGTGTCTTCTATTCTTTCTGGATTCTTCCCCCTCTCCTTTCCTCTCGTCCCATCCCATCTCATTTTTTTATACGAAACATCAGGAAATCACTGTCACACCCCACATTTAGCCCTTCCCTCTGCTGTTGGGCCTTGCAGGTCTGAATTTAAGGACAGGTCCCAGGCACATCCAGGTGTAGTAAAACTCAAGTGTGTGTATCAACCTAGATCAGAATAATTCAGAAACCTGATAAAATACTTGCCACACTCTGTGGGAGCAGAGCACAGCCCAACAAAGCGGCTACAAGTGTCCATTTATTCTTCATTTCCCAGGATTAGGAGGTCAAAATGTTAAAGCTGGCAGATAGTTGTAGGTTGGAATAACATTCCTAGATATATTCATGGAACACAGTGTGCTTCTCAGTTATCTCTCTGTGAACTTTCGTTCCAGCCTATCATGAAGTGGAAGATTTACTAAGCCTTTCCCCTTAATGTAATGGTTTCTTATTAACTTCTGACCAGGAAACCCATAAGACAAGTGTTTTAATGTTTGAGAGTTGGATGTGGATACATTACTCCCACTATTAGGAATGTAAAGGACAGAGTGTGCAATAGAGTGTCTTTGTAGACGGTAATTTTGTCTGTTTTCCCTAAAAGCTTTAGCTGTATTTAGACCTTGATAATTAAGTTGTTTATGAAAATTTCCTGGTTCTTAATTTAAAGTCTCTATCAACTCTATTTGTCTTCATTTAGTATTTTTACTAAACACATGAACGCTACCATCTGTTCTCCACATATACCATCTAAATAAAATTTATTATGAACACATTGTATGTTGTTAACAAGTCGAATAAACTTTGGTATTTCTGTTGTAGAGCTCATTCTTCCAGCATGCTGTGAAACACTGTAGTCATTGAACAGGGTTGTAATGAGCTGAAAGAGGTCTCCCTGTTCACAAACCATTGGGGTTGGACAGACTCCTGCCTGTCTGCAGGTGTCTCCCTCGCTGCCTGCGTCGTGTTTCTCCTGCATCAGCAGTGATGGTTTTACACACCAGGAGGTTTCCACCTTCTGCCTGTGGTGAGCTCTGTGCTGCCACCCCTTATCTGTGCCCACTGCTGTTGGAAACGGGAGGAGGATCACGCTGGGAGGGACAGAGTTCAAATCTCTGCCGTGAGTGTGAATGAAACCCTCAGTCTACACAGACAATACTAATTCTTGAAAATTACTTGAAAAAATTATTGCAGTGGTTGAAACAGTGTCAAGGCAAATGAGTGCTTTTTTTACTGTGTTATCCCTTGTTCTTCCTGCTGAGGGTTCTTATTAGTTTTTGCTACTTGTTATTGGGTGTTTTATTGATCATGATATAATGTTCCAAGTACTGGATCCTTGTAAAAGCTGGAATTTGGCACAGCAGTGCTGAGGAACAGCTTGTAGATACAGTAATGCCCAGTACGGGTAATTTCAAACAAAGAACTGACTCTTTCTATGTATGGTGAATAGTTCTGTTCTCATTCACTGAAATATGGAGCTGGAGCAGCCCAGATAAAGTCTGGACCAGCTGAGGTACTTCAGCTTTAAAAGGACAGCTGGACTCTGAACATATATGTCTTCTAATAAGTTGCAGAAATTTCCTGTTTCAATGCCTAAACCTTTCCACTCCTACGGAAAATGAAAAAATATAGGAAAGTGTTTTGGATCTGATGCCTTCCTATCAGACTAGACAAAAATTTATTGTATCCTAAAAAGGCTCTAGAAGTAAAATATTGCACACAGAGGGACCTTCATCCTCTTTCTGTGGATTGCTGAGACAGTCCTATCTTCTTGCCTGTCCTTGAAACAAAGTCTGCACCTTTATATCTGCTTCAGACCTCATTAAAAGGCTCTTAAGTCCTGAAGCAAATAGACAATATTCTCCTTTGTAACAATAGTTATTTCCAGGCAATGGAACTCAAGGAGTATTTCCCAACTCACAGATAAATTAATTTTAGTGATGCTTGACAGCAATTCCATTTTTCCAGTAAGAAGTCTTACTGTAAATTGAGACTAGAGAATTGCATTATTCATTTGAAAGATGTTTCTAGAATGTCTTTAGGCTCTTCTGGGTAGTGACAGTCTCATACAGAAATAAAATGGCCTTGCTTTGCTGTAGATTTATTAGTACCACTATTTTCTGCAGCTTCTCTCAGAGTTCTTTGTTTTTCAAAGTCTTCCTTGTTAGAGAAGTTGTACTTGTTTTGTGGGCTCACAATGTGCTGTTGATAAAGTCAGCTCAGATAAGATAATCCTCAGAGAAGGATTAAGTGTTGTTTGCCCATTTATTACAATGAGTAAACTGAGTCAGAGAGACTCTAATTTTCTTAAAGCCACATAGCAACTTAGTGTTGCAATTGTCTGGTTCAACAGCACATTCTAATGGGTTTCCATGCTGCCTGAGGCCCAAGAAGTCAATAACTCAGCCATGTTCAGTACAGAAATGAGAGCAGAATTTGTCATGCGAAATTTCATGTGCCAGTACAAGAGACTGAAAAGGGCCTTGCTCTCATTTTAACATTTATCTTTATTAAATTTTTACAAGAATATTCAAATTAATCTGAGTAATTATAGTGGAAGTGATGGGACTGTTTTACATGGTGTTCAACTGTGACAAAACCCTTCAGAAAAACAGATGCTTTGCTGCTTGCTCTGCTTGGCTGCCAAGGGTTTAACATTTTAGTGATACGGGGTGAAGAGTTTGCGTGAAATAGAAGTAACTGATGTTGGTAAGGATCTATATAACAATCAGTTCTCCAGGGACACAGGAAAAGTGTAAAAACCAGCACCTTCCAGCTTCACTGCAGCAAGGTGGTGAACACAGGGCACAGATGGACAAGGGCCGGGCGGCCTCGGAGCAGGGCGGGAGCGGATCGGTGTCACTGCTCCGTGGTTCGCATCCGCAAAGCGCTGCGGGCCACATGGTGCCAAAATAAAACCTGCGTGAGCTTCCCTCGGCCCCGTCCCAATTCTTGCCTGAGACATTTGGGGACTCGGGATTTCAGATGGAGAAGGACAGGCTGCTTGGCAAACGCAGCGCGGACGGAGCGAAGCCTCTGTGCCAGGCCTCGCGTGAGGGCCGCGCGTGCTGCCGGCACTGCTGCGCCGGGGAGGGACTCACAGCAAGGCACGGGCTGGCCAGGCCTCTCTGCTCCTCTTTGGAAACGTTTCTCTTCTGATTCAGCTGTGGAAAAGTCTGTCCCTCTTTCCTCGTATTTGTGGAAATTTTAAAATGCAAAGCTGCTTCTCCTCACTCTGGGGAATGCTGGCGACAGAGCCTCAAGAAATACAGCTTTGGTAACAAAGCTTCTCTGTGGTGTTGGATGAAATTGTAGTATACAAAGTATAATATATATATATATGTATATATATATATGTATATATTGCTGGAGGCCAGCAGTATGAGGCTCAGTAAGGTCAAGTGCTGGGTCCTGCCCTTGGGTCACAACAAACCCCTGCAGCTCCAGGCTGGGGGCAGAGGGGCTGGAAAGCTGCCGGGAAGGAAAGGACCAGGAGGTGCTGGTCTACAGAGATTGAACATGAGCCCGTGTGCCCAGGTGGGCAAGAAGGCACCTGGCTTGTACCAGAAATAGGGTGGCCAGCAGCATCAGGGCAGTGAT